>JACVEC010000124.1:0-72659 GCA_025215565.1 Flaveria ramosissima | reverse complement strand
GACTATGTACGATAAATTGTGAAACGATCCAAACGTTCACCAGATCTTGTATAGAACAAGACCTAAGTCAAAAATCAAATACATTTGTATGTGTTCTTCTCTTCTAAGAAACGGTAGAAGCTTTCTTGCTTATATTCTCCACCTTCAGTGAAAAAGTGACATATATACTAATCCTATTTTCCCTCTACCATATATTTAGTTATTCCCGGCCTCTTAAATTGCAGTAGTGTTACAAACATGGGCGAAGGATATAAGGGGCCGGTGGGGCCTCTTTTTTCTCGTTAGTAGTGTTAATTTTTTGTCATACGTTGTAAATTTTTGTCCGGTAGTGTAATATATATATATATATATATATATATATATATATATATATATATATATATATATATATATATATATATATATATATATAAAATTTACACTACTGGACCAAAAATTCACACCGTCTGACTAAAAATTATACCTCCCCCTCTTTTTTTTCTCGTCAGTAGTGTTAATTTTTTGTTAGACGATGTAAATTTTTGGTCCGGTAGTGTAAATTATATACATATATTGAGTTTGCCCCCTAAAAAAATTAATTTCGCCCCCGTCATCCCTATAAGAGTACTCAAGCTCCGCCACTAGTTACAAATAAAAAAAAGTAACAAAGATATAAACAATAAGTGTAAACTTATTATATTTCATGTTAGTTAAAATAATTATGATTTAATTGGATTTGATATTATATTTCATTTTATAAGTGTGACTGAACCAGATAGTCTTTGGGTTAAAATCATTGAGATTTTGCATGGCTCTCAATTGGATCTAAATTCGTTGGTGGCTTCTAGCAAAAGAAAAGGTGTATGGGCTAATATGTGCAAAGTTTTCATTAAACTAAATGAGACAAGTGTGGTTTCTTTTTTGCTATTTCAAGAAAAGTAGGAAACGGGGAATCTATAAAGTTCTGGAAGGATAAGTGGTTTGGTAACTCATCTCTTGCTTCTTCTTTTCCTCGTCTTTTCGCTTTAGAGTTGGAAAAAGATTGTTTTGTTTCTCAGCGTTTGGATTTTCAGAGTTGGAATTAGAGAAGATCTATTAGAGGGGGGATCGAAAATACACAGTTTAATGATTTGATGTTAGCTTTTGGAAATGTTACTCTTAATGATAATATGGATTTATGACATGGGAGGTAAATGATATGAAAAAATTTTATGTTAAAGGAGTTCGATTGCTTATAGATGATTTGTAGCTTCCTAATGCTTCTTGTCCCATGATTTAGTTCAATTTGATCCATATGAAAGTCAATATTTGTGCATGGAGGGTTCTTCTCAATCAAATTCCAAGTAGAGTTAATTTGGATGCTAAAGGAATTGATATCCCGAGTATCTTATGTCCGTTTTGTAATGAGTATCCGGAATCTGTTAATCATGTGTTTGGTTTGTGTCATATTTCGGATTGTCTATGGTCTCTTATTGGGATATGGATTCAAGTTGATTTTCCTATCACTCGAACTCTTAAAATTTTGATTGATTGGTATGATACGTTTAATTGTACTATTATAAAAAAGAATATGTTGGGTTCTATAATCTTCACTACTTGGTGGGTTCTTTGGCTAAGAAGAAACGATGGGTTTTTTTTCAACTAATCGAGCGCCGAAGTCTACTATGTTTGAGGAAATTCAATATTTTTCTTTTATTTGGTTTAAGAGTCGATGTAATAAGTTCACTAAAAACTGGATCGAGTGGCTAAATACTCCTCTTATGTAATGTTTTGTTTTTTCTCAACCCTTGTCTAGTGTTTTGCTAGTATTGGGGTTTTTATTTATAAAATTTATCGCTGTTCAAAAAAAATAAATAAAAAAAATAATAATTATGATATAATTAAATATAATGTTTTAAAAATAAAACATAAAATAAAAGGTTATATAAACTAAATATATATATTACACAAAAGAAAAAGATAGCAAATTACATACACTAAACATTAATATATATATGCAGTTCTCTCCCTCTTCCCATACCTAAACCACATCCTCTCTTACCAGGTAAACTTTTTGTTCAAACACATCTAATTTATTATTAGTTCTATAATAAATTATTAGTTCTATAATAAACATGAGGTTCGAAATGTCAGATGTGTTTACTTGGCGGATATTTATGAAAAGGATATTAAGATTCCAAATCTAATATTTAATTATGATATGATCTGTAACACATGGCTTATTTATGAAGAAAGTCAAATCCAACAAAGCCTCATAACTATACTTCCTGTAACATGTGTATGGTGTGATCAATTCTTTACAAATACGAAAACAGTTCGGGAGTCAATTTTAAAAAGTACACACAAAAATGTTTTGCTTATCACGTTAGGTTGTGGTTATTCTCTTGGCAATATATTCGCTAATAATGTTAACCCGCTTATTTTTAATATATTTGTAAGAATGTGCTTCTTGTCATAACTTAAGCTAATTGGAAAGTCAAAACTTAAAGGTTAAAATATAAATAGATGTGATTTTGCTGTTAATAGTTGTATTATAAAGCTGAGTTAATTACATCAAAGGTTCATGTACTGAGATTTAATTTTACTTTAATTTTTTAAATTTGGAAATTTACAAGGTTAGATCCAAAGGTTTGTCATAACGTAACATAAAAAGGTTCATGTCATCAATGGAGAATTAACTTTTCGGTTAAGTATATGTGAAAAATCCAAAATATCTCTCTTTTAAATCTAAACTGTATTATTATTATTATTATGACTTGTTACTATGCCGTCTACTAATAATCCTTAGCACAAGTGGTTGAGGTAAGGTACTCATTACAATTAAAGATCAGGAGGTTTTGAATTCGAGTGTCACTCTAAGCAATGCTCAGAGTTAAACCAGAGAGTTTTTTTTAGTTGTGGGCTTCCTTCTAAGAGGGTTAGGGGGTGCCGCCCGGGCTAAGAAACAAATAGATGCACCTAATTAATATAACATTTATCCTTCAAATGAGGGTGGTACATTTGCCGTTCAAAAAGAATTTTTAACTTCGCAGTCTTCAACCGCCATGTTCGACATCGAACTCCACAAGAATTCCAACCAACCAATCTATACTATCCATTTCCCCACCACCGCCGGTGACTGTGGTGGCATTCATTATCCCACCACCATCTCCGCCTCTCCCTCTATCATGATCCCTACTCGGATGTGCATTACTACTGACCAACGTTTTGAATCAACTATTCACCAAGAGCTAGGGGTGTTCGGCAACGTAGGAGCCGTATAGATAGAAAGACTACAAGACGAATTCGTCATCGTTCATTTCCACGATCTCTATCATGCGATACCGGTAGCGCTGCCTTTGTAACCATCGCTTGAGCTGAAACCCACCATTGTGTGACGACCAAATCTAAGAGGCCAGAAGTTTTGCAACCAAAACATATAATTATTTTTAGTTGCCATTCCAAAGAAAAAGGTATTTTTTGTTTATTTTTTTACATATTTAATTTGTAACTTATATTAATAATTTAATTTTCAATATCCTTTTTCATCATTTTGTGAATGAATCTATATTGTCTCAAATTTTAAGACCGGAACAATTTTGGTCGTTAATATTCATTATCGTTTTGATTCGATCAAAAAACGGTCACAAAATTTGTGAGCGCTTTTCAATCACTAACATTATCATAAATGTACCCGGATTTTTAGTAGTACTCTTAGAAGCTTTGTTGTGATGATACAACAAACAACTTAGTATTCACAACGTACTAAGATTCAAAATTAAAATTTGTTTCAAAATGTTAAACTTAAGGTCGTGAATATATTAACGAATATCATTATTCGTTTTGGATCCAACAAAATTAACGGGTATTAACTATTAAATAGATCGATAAACGAGTGTATGTCATGGTTTACGCAATTGCCCTACGTAGAACATAATACATCATCTTTCATGTGCGTACGATGTAACATGACCTTAATTAAATAAATTCAATATAATAATACGCACACAAAAATCAAAACTTAATTGATATGCCATAATAATATTTTTAGATTTCGGTTTCGATTAATCAATTGAATATAATCTGTCCACGTTCTATATAATAGAGTGTAATTTATCTAAATTTCACGTTTCCTTCAATTGTTTAAAGAAACGTTAACACTTTTACTCTCTAGAATGAATGTCCAGTAAATTTATATTAAGTGAATGTAAAATTACTCTTTTGTTCTTTTGAATTAAAAAAGTAAAAAAGAAAAGAAAACAAATATGAATATATAAGTAGGCTCACTCTCTTCATTAAAAACTTTGACCTTTGAGGTTAGAGCTATTTAATCCTATCAGCTTATAAAAAATCTTTTGAAATATACGTTATATTTTTTAACTGTTTTGGCTTCTAATACTAACTTTGTTAACTTTTTTCTATTAAGTGTAATGATATTTTGATCACTTTTCACCTTAAGGACAATTTATGTAAATGTTAAGTTTTTAAGGTTATTTATGCATATTTTTAAAATTACCAATACAATCATCACACACCACCACTACCTAAATTTCTCACTCCGTGTATCTTTAGAAGACCTACGACTTCTTCGACTGACATGCTCCTTAACTCATCTAATTGTTCGACTGACATTAATTTACATAAACTTTATAAGGAGAACTTGAAGAAACTTATTTACCATTGTAATCTCATTAAACTTTACTCAAAGTGAAGGAACACCTTCACAATTGTATTCAAACTAGCTCATGGCAAATTCATTAATTGGTTCAATGTCCTTTATACAAATCACCTCAAAGATGCTTGATAAATCATAGCTGATGAAATACGATGTAAATCTAACTTGGTTGTTCTTCACATTTACTTGGTCATACAAAATGTGATTTTCACTCTAATACCATCTTTTGGTTGATGAATACTCTTATACTCGTGTGGAGACAAGGTACCTCAAGTAAGAAAAGAATAGGATGACGTAACTAGTAGCGAGAAGCTTATTAATAAATGAGAAACAGATATTATTTAGCTTAACATGAAAATACTAGAGATTACTATATGTGTAACAAAAAATTATTAAGACACCATGTATCTACTTTTACATGAAGAAAGACTGTTTAAATTTATATAATAAACAATAAATGTAAAACCTGTATACTATGATAATATAAAGAAGAAACTAATTAAACAAAATGGTGTGGTTAAATTCTGATAAACTAATCAATAGTTGGATTTTAGGAGTAGATTTTAGCCGGGTGTATCCTCGTCGTTTAAAATAAAAACAATATTTAAAATAATTTCACTAAATAGAAATGATGTATATTATATATTAGTTTTAGTAAACCTGTGTATTACACAGATTGAAAAAAACAAAATATCAAATAGGTAAAATTATATTAGTTATAAAACGATATTTTAAGATAAAACATAATTAAAATCATATATAAGTACATACTATAAATAATAAAACAATGATGATATCAACTTTTTAATTTTTTTAATTTTTTTCCAAAAGAAAAATAAAATAATCTTGTTTTAAAGCAAACAATTTATAAAAATGTAAAATTTTAAAGCTTATTATAACTCCTAATTTTATTTATTTTTTAATATAAAAATTTACTTACAACATCAATTTTAAAAAAAATTATATTTTTAAAAAATTTTAATGTTTAAGAAGTAAATTTTATTTTATAAAAAATTATTTACTTAGAAAAAAAAATAATACAAAGAAATTTTTTTTAATTTATTATTAGTAATTAATGAGATATTTAAAAGAAGAGAGAAAAGAAAATTTTTGATGATGTCAAATGTGATGATAATACATGTCCATTTAAGTTAGCTTTTTATTGAAATAGGAAGATTATATACACACGAATAATTTAATCATATTATACATGTGGGCTATGCAACGTTTTTATATTATTTTACCTTAACGCCTTTATTACATTTTAACGCACTCAAGTGTGATCATATCATTTTATACCCTATCTTTATGTATTTGCTATTTTGGCATACTAACATTTATTTGTTTGTTTTCTCTCTTAAATTTTCAACATTTAATGCTTTATAGAATTCCGAATATATGTTTTAACATGTTTATTTATATCTACATTTCGGTGTCAATTCATTAAATAAGAAATTGTACATCATAATATACAAGTCATTGATGCCGAAACATGCAAGGCGTCAAAGCTGGTTTAATGTTTTGATTTATTTATAATTTCTTCTTTCTTCCAACTTTAAAATATGATTTTTATGAATTCAGTTTTATTTATTTATATTATCAACAGTCTCGTCACAACATGTACAGTTTGTGACAGTTTCGTTTTTTTATATAAAGTGTTGAACGTTATCAATGGTGTTTAGGTTTTATTTTTTTTTAACACATGGGTTCGCGACAATAATTTGATGTTTGTTTTTCTCATAGTTTTATGTCTTCGCTACAAGACAGAGGTGTTAAACTATTAGTACTAGTTGCTAATTAAGTTTGAATGACCATAATCACATTCTGACAGTGAAAGATTATTTAAATAAATAATTTACTTAATAAGACAACAAACCAACCAGTTCACATGATTGAGGGAGGATATAAGAATCGATACAAATAACACAAAAGAAATAGCATTATATTTTGCAGCAGATAGAGTAATTTTGGATCAATCTTCTTTCTTGAGGGGCAAGAAAGGAAATAACTTGTTAGAAATTTTCTTTATGAAACTCAAACTCTGTTGATGAATCTGATGTATCTAAAGCTAATTGTTTCAGCTCTTGTGTTGCTGCTGCTTTCCCACAGAAAAATACCCCTGCAAATTTTAAGAAGGTTAAAAACATCACTCATGATATGATGCAAAATATAGTACAATTTTGTTTCTTCATTAATCATAATTGTATAGTAATAATATGATGCAATTTAAACAGCTTGTCTTTGTATTATTTATGATAATTATAATCCAGAGTTAAGTTCGGTTTTGTTCCCCGAGTTTTGACAATAATAATAATTTCTTCAGAAGATTAAAAAGATTAATTTATCTTCAAAAGTTTCATAAGTTGTTTTAATTTAAATCCAAAAGCTTCATTAATTGTTTTAGCTTGGATCCAAAATAATAGAAGTTTTAGGTTGAAACTAAAAATTTTATAAATCTTTTAGAGGTAAATTGATGTTTTTAATTATCTTTTGAAACAAAATGTTAGTTTTATTAAACCTTACAGAGCAAAATTGAAGTTAACTATATAATCTATTATGAAATCACTAGCTATTTGTGATCTTATGGTTTATATTGTTGTAATAATCATTGACAATTACCACATTATTTATTCACAATTTTAGAAAAAAAAGTTGCATTTGTATGTAAATCCACCCTAAATTGACTCGTTTCAATATTTATCAAATTGTGACCAGTTTCAACCAAATCCGCTAGCTGACACATCTCAACTATATATGAATGTTGTATAAACATTTTTTGGGATATTTATGTCATCTCATAAAACACTATTCATAATGTCAAATAACGTCTCGTAAGTGTTAAAGTATATGACACAGCTCTTATCAAAATCATATTATAATAAAGTTACAGTGTGCCCTCCTCGGCTTAAAAAAAAACTTACCATCCAAACATTGTGCTTTTCCATTTGGTTTTTTTCCCCAAATTAAAATTAAACAATTGGCACCCTTATATATTTTTATTTTCATTTTTTTTATATAACTTCTGAATAATTATGTACTAAAATTTATGAATACAATGCTATAATTTGCTTACTTTTATTAAGTGTAAATTTTATCTAAATTTTAGGAAAGTAATATGAGTTTGTAGGACTGACCTATTTTGGCACCTTTGTGATTTGCAGCAATTTGTTTGTAAACATTCTCCCAATTAGGTTTACCAAAATGAGACATAACGCGAGTTTCCGAAACAACATCAACCCCTTTTCTAGCATAACCAATTTTTTGAAGCATAGAAATAAAAGCAACTCTTGCATCATCTTCTTCATAAACACTTGTGCAATAACAATGCATCTCTATAACACCATTTTTATCGATCTCGGCAACATCATTCATAACACCTTTGAACCAATCAAATGTACCTTGTTCGCCAGTAACCCAATAGAAGTAAGCCCTTTTTGTAATAAAGTTCTTTGCACTTGATTTACTCTTTTGTAACATTGCACCATTTTCTAATGCATTTTCTTCATCTTCTTTGGCTTTTATGTTATTCAATATGTCCTTCACAATACTGATCATTGGGGTTGCTCCAATTCCTAAGCCCACTAGAAACACCACATCGTATTTTTTGTAGTCTTGTGATGGTGCACCGTATGGACCGTCTATTAAAACTTTTGGGATACTGTCAAAAAAAATTGATCAACTTAGTGTTATTGTTGTTGTGTTGACACAAACATCTTAATTTGGTCTGTTCTTATTATAATTTTTGCAAATCTTTGTATACGTGTACATATACTAGCAAATTATTTTTAACATATTTTGTTGATGTGGGTATATAATCGAAAAAACTTTAACCACAACATGTTTAATAATTCTTTACGTGACACTTTAACTAATTTTTACAAAGATGTCACTTTCAAAACTAAATAAGAATGTTCCACGAATTATTATTTTATAAAAACTTGATATTTATTAATGATTGAGAATGATTTTATGTTTGAAATCCAAATCCGAATCTTATTTGTTAAAACTGAAGGCTCAAAGAGACGGTTGATGATAGAATGGTAAGTTACTCTATATATATTATTATATTTAGTAAATCGTGTATTATACAAATTAAAAAAATAAAATAAAAAATAATAATTATATAAAATAATATTTTAAGATGAATATGATTGAAATTACGTATAAATAAGTACTATAACTAATAAAACAATGATGCTAGCTTTTTAACTTTTTTTGTTTAAAAAAATTTAAACGTTTTATTTCAAAACAAACCGTTTAAATTTTTTTAATTATTATAACTCCCAAATTTAATTATTTTTTATTTATAATTATGTTACTTTTTGAAAACATCAATAGTAAAATATTTTATATAAATCTAAAACTTTGATGTTTTACAATTTTTTTTCTTATTTTATTACAATTTGATTCTTTATGTATAACATTAGTAAAAAGAACTAATTATTAATTTATTAAAATGTAATTTTAGTCTATAAAAAATTAAGTAATATTATTAGTAATTATAGTAAATATTAAATAGGATAGAAAAATAAAAAAAATTATGAAGATAAATATAATGATGTCACATGTCTCCCTTAGTTAATTTTATATTCAAGTATATAAATAAAAATGTAAATATATGTTAATAGCTTAAATCTTATAAGAATAGTTAAGTGGATTAGAAGATATCAAGCGCAGTAATAAAAAATTTAAAAGTTTAATTTTTGCATGAACTAAAATAGTCAAACTCGCTTACTTTTCGTCCCCTTCCTTGAAATCAACACTATGCCTCTCACTTTCTTCTTTAAGCGAATATTTCTACCAAATACCACAAAACTAATGTTAGGCGATATAATTGATAAACTTTAATTAGTAGATAATGATAAAAAAGATACATACATCTTTAAAGGTTTTGTGTATTTGTGTAGTCCAATCACCAAGTGCTCGAATATGCACACTTAGGTAGTCATCACCAGGAGCTGATGTAATGGAAAACGGATGCCTGTATTAAACGTCATGTATCGAATTAAGGTGAAGGTCATTATATATAAAACACTAAATTATTACGAAAACAAATATGAAGTAACTAGCTTTAGTAAACCCGTGTATTACACGAGTTGAATAAATAAAATATTAATATAATAAAATTATTAATCATAAAATGATATTCTAAAATATAATAACTTAAATTACGTATGAAAAATGACTATAAATAATAAACCAGCGATATCAACTTTTTAAAAAAATACGTTTTTAAAACCTTTTTTAAATAAACATATTGTTTTAAAACAAACCGTATAAAAATGCATTTTTTAAAAAATTTCTTATTACAACTCTCAAATTTGATTTTTTTTAATTTGACTTTTTAAAACTATCTATTTATTTAGAAATAACCTTAATAAATAGATTTCTTTTTAATTTATTAAGTATTAAAAAGTGTTAAAATAATATTATTAATAATTAAGCTAATTATTTAATAGGAGAGAGAGGCGGGAAAATTTTAATGAGAATGATTGTGGTGCTGCTACGTGGCACTCTCATTTACCCTTTTATTAGAGTAGAAAGATTATATTCATTCATCAATGGTTTGTATTTTCTTCTTTTTATACTAGTTAATTTATACATATATGTGAGTTACATATATAGATATATATATATATTAATAAAAGCCAGCAAACTTATTTGGTTATTTGTTTTTTAGTTATAATCAATACACATGTACATTATATAACCTACCTAGCCAGGTGAAAGTTATATACATAAAAGAAAAACTAAATAAATATATCCATATTTTTTTAATTAGAAAAAATGAATGTTTTATATTATTGTATATGTTCTCACATTATTTTTGTTATGTATAGATGTGAACTATTTCATCAATTAGCATTACATGATTTATATATGGGAAAATTACCAAATTAAACATTTGACCAAATAAAATTACCAAAATAACCATTGACCAAATAAAATACAAAAAGAGACCATTCAGTTTGACCCCTCGCCAAAGGCGAGGAAACCCCATATTCCCTCGCCCACGTGTCCTCGCCCACGTGTAACTATCTCGCCTACGTGGAAAATGGGTAAAAAATATCTGGTCAGCCATGTCAGCGAGGGATACAACAAACGAGGCGAGGGATTTGACCCATCCCTCGCCGAGTCAGCGAGGGGCACAACACACGAGGCGAGGGGTGCATTTATCGAGGCGAGGGATGTGACATATCCCTCGCCGAGTCAGCGAGGTCCTTCAACCGAGGCGAGGGATTTGACCCTTCCCTCGCCCACGTCAACGAGGATGTGCCACATCAGCGAGGTGTCCTTTTTTTCATAAAAATCATTATTTTTTTCGTTTTCATAATTACATTTTTACTTAATATCACTATAACTCTCGTCATCCACAGGAATATTGTTTAAATTAGAAATAAACTTTTTAGTGACGAATAACGTAAAAATTTTGTTTTGACCATTAAAAACAACATTAATAAAATATAGTAAATTTTTATCATCAGAAATATCGATAAAATAAGTATACGTAGACATTTTATACGATAATCGTATATAACTTTGAATTCTCAGTTTTGAAGAAATCATATACTTTAATTCATCAAACGTTATGTTAGTAGATAAACTAAGAACATGTGTAACACATTTACCTTTTAATGGCACATATTATTCGACACCGTTTACAAAATGTCATTAATACCACTGCATAGTATGATATTAACTGATATATTTAAAAATTTTAGAGAATTTTAAGAAGAAGATTTTGAGAGAATGTAAAATTTGTTAAGGGTTAATGTGTATTATATGGGGGAAAATAAAGATTAAATTTTAAGTATTAAAAAACAATAAATATTAAAATATCAAAATATCTCGATTTTAAAAAAAAATGGGCGAGGAGGGGCATTTTGGTAATTTCGGGCGAGGGAAACTCATAATCCATCGCCACGTGGGCGAGGGAATTGTCAATACATATCATCAATTGGCGAGGGATGCCACGTGGGCGAGGGATTATGGTTTTCCCTCGCCAAGTCAGCGAGGGATTCCACTATTCCCTCGCCACGTCAGCGAGGGATGCCACGTGGCGCATACCGATTGGTTTATTTTTTTTTTAGAATTCAATTTTGACTGGTTATTTTAGTAATTTACTTTAGTCAAATGTTTAATTTGGTAATTTTGGTGCAAATTACCATTCAAATGGGGAGACGTCAGCATACTTGACAAACATGTATTGTCCACTTTTGTATTTGAATCCTTTAGGCTTTAACATATGAAGTGTCAATACTTTTCCAGGATAAACAGCAACCTTTAACACACCAATATATTTAATTAGATATCTCAATTTTTACAATTTACAAATATAAAATAAAAACACAACCCAAATCAACCCGTGAATGTAAGATTTACGTTACCTTACGTAACGGGGCTTGAACAAAATGGGACCGGAACATCCTTAATAATCTCTCGCAAGCGTAAAGCAAGATTGGAACCACCAAGTACATCCAAGTCTGCATCCAAAAGGCATGATTTACTCTAAATATTATGAATATCCATATGTATGACGATATTGATCGACCATGTAAAAAAAATTTAAAATATTTTATAAAATGATCGAAAGAACACGAAGGAACTAACCGTTTTCTTATACCATGCCTTGGTGAGGTAAAGTTTGATTCCGTGAACAATAAGTATCGCGTAGACGATGACAAAAATGTGATGGGAATACCAAAAGGCATTAAATCCTGTTAGTTTGTTTAAAAACGAGGGTAGTTTTAGCTTACCTCGTCTTACCCATGGGGTTGCGAGTGTAAAAGCTATAGTCATTAGTACAACCATTATTATTCCAGTGTACCCTTCTACTTCCTTTAGAAAATGCCAATAGTTCTCGGGTTGATCCCCGAAAAACTGTTGCATCGGTTGATACTCTTCCTCGGTTGCGTGGATTAGTAGGGGAAAGTCACATGCTAGATGGGAAATCGCGTGTAACCCAACTCCTATCGCGATCGCGACTGCAATAACCTATGACACAAAGTTTAGAATTAGAAACACTTTTAAAATTAACTAAGCAAGAAAATTTTCATATTTGGGGATATTAACTAACTTACTTGGTGGAAATTAATATTGTCATCAAATGGAACCACCACACCTAATTTAGTTTTGTTCCTCAACCAAGTGATTGTGTTTCGACACACGGGTAATAACATAATCGCCATGTTGAGTTTTAAAGTCTCGGCTGCACCTTTCGCTATACAAACACACGACCCCAATACATCGTATACTGCTCGGTGTTTGTATTCAATGTACTTCCATGTAAACAAACCGACCATTATCCCTATCCAAAGTACGACCACCCAACATCTCTTCCAGTTGTCGTGTAAAAAGTACTTCAAATCTTCATACCGCATTCTTATTGGGTTCGGCTCATGGTGAACCGATTTCAGCTTTCGGTCCAACATTTGGCTGAAGCTTTGGCTTTCTTCGCTCATCACGCTATATGTTGGTTCGTGAAACATTAATGTCTTCAAGCTTTCAATCTATTTATTTGTTTTTTTTAGCGTAAGAAAACTTTTCATCATAATAGCTTAATGAAATGTAGTAGTGTAATTTATAGATCATACCGTGATGTAACCAAGGTTATCTTTGTCTAATTCTTCCATGATCAATGTTGAGTATTCATCTACCTTTTTCTCTATGTTTGGTAACTTGTTGTCTAATGCACTTAGCCTGATAATCTACATCAAATAGGTATGATCAATTATTGATCTGATTACTTGACTCTATATATATGTGTGTAGGGTTAAATCAAATAAAAAGTTGGTTTTGCTTGAGAATAATAAGAAGGATTTTAGAACCTTAAAGATAAAAATATCAACAATGAGAAGCAATTTTAAAGTATTTTTTTTTAAATCGAGCAGCAATTTCAAAAAGCCTGTAATTATTGACTTTTTTTTAAGTTCTTTACATTTTTTCAATCGATAAACTTTTTCGTAAGTTATTATTTATTAAAAACTAGTATTAAGCTCTTTGCGTTGCAGCGGGAGGCGTAAAACTGTGTCAAGTGCCACCAATGACACGCAACCGCAAGTGACCACCAACATCAAAAAAACCCGTATGAAAAAAGATATAAAAAAGAAAGAGAATAAAATCAAACAAAAAGTAAGCGTAAAAACGTTGAACCACATAAGTGAAACACAAAACATTAGAACACTAAGTAAGTGAATCTAGAATCAGCATGTTGCGACAGAGTCGTTAAACTAAAAATAATAAAGGTAAAAATGTTGAATCACACACATGTGTTGCGGTGTGTTACTCGCAAAATTTACGAAAACGCAAAACCAAAAAATTGTATAATATGAAAAGTATGGGGATCAAAGATGAAAATAAAAAAATATAAGTGTTTAATTGTAAAATATATAAAAGTATTAGGTTAAGATAAATATATAAGTGAGAGTTTAAGAAAAAGGCAAAGGTGAGTATGACACACTAAACACATAATACTACCCATTAAACATACCAAAGTTGGTAATTAGTATTATATAAATATACACCATAAAGTGTCGAATACCAATTACTATATTAATATTAATATATAATAAAATAACAATTTAAAATGTGTAAAATTTATATTGTTTTACCTAAGCAAAACCTGTGTTTTGTTAACTATGTAATAAAATGTTGAATACCAATTACAACTATGTCATTGCTACTATAATTGTGTTGGTAAAATTATAATTGTGTTATTTTACGTAGTGTAAAGTATGTTGTATTTAGTAAAACAACACAGTTATATTATGTAATTGTATTGTTTATTTATATGCTTAAACGGCCATAAATGCCCCTCATTCGTCTCATTTTTTTCTTAATTTTCTTAAGCTTAACCTATATTTTATATATAAGAAACCAACCACTATGCATATAAGGCATATATTACCTCTGTGACTTCGTCTTTTGTTATTTTTCCGTCTCTATCTTTATCAACCCTGCATAATTAATCATATATCTAAATTAAATTTCCCTCGTACATACAAAAATGGTAAATATAAAAATAAAAAATAACAAATACTCACATGCCAAAGAAAATCTGCAGCCTTGAATCAAAACTCTGATCATTAATTTCGATCCAAAATTCTCTAAATTGTTCTATATTAATCGAATCACCCTTTATGCCTCTTTTTTGGCAAAGGAAATCGAACAACAGTTCAGAGAAGTATCTTGATTCATCCACGATCACTACCGAAATTGAAACCAAAATTATAAATCTTTTTATTAAATTTAAAACGAGCTACGAATATCTTTTTTAAGTTTTAACATCTAGCTCTAGATAATTTTTTTTATACCTTTATCATTACTTTTTCTTTTTTTTCCACTCACAACCACTTGAAATATATTAAAAAAATTATAGGGGTTTGAAGAGTGTTTTCTACAAATACATATCGTATAATAAATTTTTATTTATTATTCACTCACAATCACTTATAGTCATACTATTTAATATAAAAAATACACTCACATTAGTTTCGAAAGTGAGTTATGAATGCCCTTATGATCTAAATTTACAAATATTGTTTTAAATTCTCTCACTTCTCACTTACCTTCTTTCACATGTCCAGAGTAAGTTGAAACTTTCTTCTTCCGAATTAAACCTATCAAATTAACAATAGAATAATAAAACTATTAATAAACTCTTTTCAACGTTAAACCTACACTACTATCAAACTAATCATCAATTACTTTTTATTGGGTTTAAACCCAGATTTTACTTTAAACAAACTTTGCTACTTACCATTAGGCTAAAATGCAAGTGGCACCTATGAATGAATAACCAAAATTTATAAACAAAGATGCTCTAAATTCTGTCTTACCAAGGCATTCACCGAAACGTGAACGTTGAAGAAAGCCCTTGCCGTCGGAGAAGTCCTTGAACCGTTGCACCATGGCGGACCACGATGCACCACGGTTGGACTTGCTGGTGAACTCCAGCTTCTTGAGATCAAAAGTTGCTTTGGACTTCTTCTTCTCTAAAGGAGCTACTCGTTTTCGTTTTGAAAAAGGACTCAAACTCTTCAACTCTTCCGAAACTTGCCGGATTTTCATCGACACATTTTGCACCACCGAAGACGTACCCGACCCTTTAGCCACCAAAGTGTCCTCCGGCCCCTCCACATCATTATTGTTGGATTTCACACTTATGTTGCTACTTCCAACTTCTGGAATATTAAACCTGGTGACTTTTCTGTCACTTTTTTTGTTCAGAGGTCCACTTATATTAAGTGGACCCCTGGACAATTTATTGTCAGCTCCCACCACCTCTATGTCAGCGTGGTCATGATCACGGCAGTTGTGATTTTCTCGCAACCCACTTCCTTCGTCATCGGCACCCATATTATGCATCTGCATCATAACTAACAAAAAAATACTGAAATTTAAATTAATGGTTGGATTGTAGATTGACTGATTGAGGTTTCTTGTTGTTATTGTGGGGGAACAAAGAATGAGAGGTCTTGTATTTATATATAACATGAAAGCGTGTGTAAGAAATTAGTCTTGTGAATTCTTAGTGTGAACAGTATTAAGTTTTAACAACCCTTGTTGCTTTATGTGGTTTTCTATATTCTAATTTGACTTACAGAATTCAAATTCAAATTATTATTTCAAGAGGACCAAAAGAAATATTTATTTCTCGTTTCTATATATTAGTTGGTAAGATGTGTCGTTTTGTATATAGTGGGTTTACCCAACCGAACGAAGTCAAGGAGGATTACATATATTATATGGCTCGGTTTTGAACATATTAAGAAAAACAAAAGTCATGATGTTTGGTTTTTAAATATAGATGATGAGTAATGATGATAATAGTAAATTATATTTTTCGTACTTTAAGTTTGTAGTAAATTTCAGTTTTTGTTTTTAAACTAAGGAAATTATAGTAAACATCATTTATATGCTAAAAAACTTGCATGTTTTGTCATATTTCTAACGGGCGTTAAATTTGGTCGTTAAGTCAGGTCATGTGCCTTAGACATGAGAGTAGTTTGGTCTTTTTACCCTTATTATTAAAAAACACCCGTTAGAGTAAAGGACGAAACGTGTAATAATCGGTTTGTTACGCTGTCGCTTATTAACCCTTTTGGTATAACAATTTCAACTATATCAAATAGTTTGTTTTATGTATTATATTAGAAACCTATCAAATATCATATGAAATTGGGCCATAATTTTTTATTTTACTTAGTTATATTTATTCTATGATAGGTCTTATATATAATTAGGCTTTGCTTAATATATAAAGTCTTTAATTGTTTTTATTGTAAAGTTCGCTTCCGTTTTAATATTTAGTGGTTTATGTTTAATTTATAATAATTTAAACCCATTAGTAACCGTTTAAAAAAACCCAAAATTATAGTGCGTTTAATTAAATAACATTCGTCTTTTTGTTTAATTAAAACTTTAGAGTAGTTGTTTGGACTTGTCACTATGGTGAACTTTTAGTTGGGTTGGTCACTATTTTATAAAGAGAGAGAGAGAGAGAGAGAGAGAGAGAGAGAGAGAGAAATGTTAATAATCAAACCGAAGTCAGGCCCTGACGTGTAGAACAACCCACTAACCCATGTTGCCATCCTATTTTCTATTTTTCTAAAATTAATTGGGCCATAATATTTTAACACATCACAATATTTTTTACTTTTTATAAGCATACTTAAGGCTTGAATTTCTTTCACGGTCTGTTTGCTTCACTTATCGAAAAATTTAATACATAATTTTTTTATTTTTTTAAACATTTTTATATCAATCTTATGAAAATGGATTTTTTAAAATATATTTTAATTATAAAATAAATATTAGCCATCTGATAAATATTTTAAAATAGAATACTAATTTATTATATATTTTAATATAATAAAAGCTAATCTAAAGATAACTAGTTAATAATATTTAAGACAATTATTTAAAAGAAAAAGTGATTAAGAATAAAGAAATAATGAAATAAAATAAGCACAAAAAAAGAAAATAAAGAATTTATAAAAATTACAGATTTTGTCTTTTTGAGGGTTAGGGGCAAAATGGTCATTTACAAAAATGTATCACAGAAAATTAACTGTTGTTAGTAAAAAGCAATGTTTTGGAGACCGGATCAGGCCGGCCGGTCCGACCGGAGATCGGTCCGGTCTGCTATGATTCGGTTTTGAGAGGTCGAACCGGCCGGTTCATCCCGGACCACTGGTCGGACCGGGAAACCGGACCGGTTCAGACCGGTTTTTGGTATATTTTTTTATTTTAATCGTAAAACAGGGTGTTAAACCATAAGTTAGTACGTTGGATATACAAATACAGTTAAATTTTATATATAACTATAAAATACATATATAAATCATATGTAAATTACTTATATTTAATAACATATATAAATATATATAAATATAGTTAAATCCGGTCCAACCGGTCCGACCACCAAACCAGTAAGGCGTCCGGTTTGACGTCCGATCCGGTTCTGAAACATTGGTAAAAAGGACAAAAAGCGTTACAAAATTTCAAATAAAGAATACTCAGTGTACTTATTAAAGTTTAAGTATAAGAACCGTAATTTTAAAAATACTTAAAGGACAAAATTTGTAATTTACTCTAATAATAATAATATCGTAATTTGAAATTTAAGAAAATATTGTATTTTAAAATATATAAAATCAATATAAAATAAGGATTGTACCCGTGCGGTACGTTGCTTCGGTATCGATTAAAATTAATAACAAAGTAACTAGATCCAAATAAGCACGCCGTAATGGTATATTCGAAATTCAAGAAATACGTTGTAGCAAAAATGAGTGGTAAGAAAAACGAAAGTGAGTCTAAATTTAGAAGAAATTAAAACATATTATACCAACCTACTCGATTTTAGATAAAACTAGTGGGTTTCTCCGCTCGTTGCGTCAGTTTGGTTTTAAACAATATTTATATTAAAAAGTAGATAAAAATACACACATTACAACGATATATTTGAAGTTTAGAAAATGTTACGTTTGTTATTTTCGATCCATAAGTTTTGATTGTGCATTATAGGGATTCAATAATAATATTAACGGGATGATTAAAAATCATGTTAATTAGGTAACCTTTTTTTGTTTTCACTTTCATGAAAAAGTCTTGGTCATACGCATTTTTAATAGTAAACCAAACTAATGACAATTAAAATGAATATATGAAAACACAACTGTACATAAAAGTTTTCTTTTCATATTGTTATTCTTATAACATATTTAGTGTTCGTCTTACTTATTTTTTTATTTTGACTATGTTAGATGACTTTGAATATTACTTTTTGATCGCTTGAGATGTAAACAAGATTTTAATAAATATATTTGACTGAGGCTAACATGTTCAAATAAATGTTAAAAATTGAGGGTGTTACGATGCGATCATACAAGTTTACTTGAGCACTTAGGTCTGTGATTTATTAATAATTCAAGCTTTGTAGTAGCTTCAGAATATGTTTTTCTTTAAGTGATAAGATTTATCGATACAAAGAACACAAATCACTCCGGAGTCGGTGGAGATGTGCATTTACTTAAAGGATCACGTGGACGCAGTCAAAGACGCATTATTACTTGAAACAAAAATACATGATGGAGAGATGAATGATAGACTTCTTCTGTGTATCCGATTAAGAACACTCATATAATGTGACGATTTGTTTGCAATAGTACAACTAAGATAATGATTAAGATCATAAAGACGACGAATAAAATTATAATTAAAAATGTATTACTTTCTAATATGTGTTATTTTCAAGAAATATATTTTCTTTTGCCTTGTAAACTATTAAAAAAAATGAAAATTGCATTTATGTTGTTTAATATGTTTATGGAACCCAAATCATAAATTTGTCCAACCTAGATGAAATGTGTTCCTAAACCCTACCCAAACCTAACCCAACCCTGCCCGATTCCTAGACCAAACCGGATTTGACCCTACCCTATCCGGTTACATACAGGTAGGGTTTCATCTATACCCGTACCCGGTTCCATAGAAAACCTGGGTCTTAAAAACCCGGTCTAACCCAACCAGGAACTTAGTTATAAGAAAAAACCTGTTTTGTGCATCTCAAGCCCAAATGAATGAATGAAAGATGTTTTTTCTTTGGTCTCAATGAACGAACTTATAGCCCAAATTTCACATGGGCTTTTAGTTCTAGAAATATGACATCATGGCCCAAGTTTGTGCTCACCATTACTTTATTAATTGGCATATTTAAGGGTTCGTTTGATAGCATCTGAATCAGGATTTAAATGTTTTTATAGTTCAGCATTTAATAGTTCAGACTGTTTGTTTCACGAGCAAATATCTGAATGGTCAAACATTATACTAATGCTGAATGGTTAAGAGGTTTAATGCTGAATGGTTAAGATATCTTATCTGAATTGCTCAGACATTTGCTTTTGAATAGTTAAGTGATATAGTAGCTCTTAATGGTTCATACCCTTTAATGGTTCAGCACTTAATGGTTTAGAACTCTTATTGGTTTAGCACTTAATCAATCAGAAATTGCCAAACAACACCTTAGTTGGGGTATTTTCATATTCATCATCAGCGTAATAGACATGCACAAATCCTTAGTTTCGCTACCGTTATTACAGGGTTTGTATGTTTGTTTAACACTAAAGATCGATTAACAAACGCTTATGGATGCAAACAAATGAATGGAACACAATCTTTTTTTATCTGTTTAATCAAAATCTATTCGCTAATCTTTTAATTAAATAAACAAAATTTTCACCTTTCGTCTAGCTCCATCTTTTGTAAGATTTCGCCAATCTATTTTCTTGTCCCCACATCTCCCCTGCCAATTAGCGGTGCACAAATATAATTCAAAAATAATTGATTAACCAATTTGGCTAATGATCAAAATAGTCAAAACCAGTTATTCTAGAAAAGCAGATCAGGTATTAACCGCTTTAAGAAGATCTAAAACCTCCCCAATGAAAATGGTTAGGTTTGATTACTAACCGATTTTCAGTCGGTTAACACCCGTTTTTACTAAAGGTTAAAACAACTAGTTATAAAAAACGGTAAAAATTAAACGGTTAACGGGTTAAGATCCGAGTGCCTAAACTTTTGGGCCGTGTATATCATCACACAAATTCACAATGACTGATCGTTAACAAATGTATGAAACAGTAAAACCTGGTGATGGGCATGGCCCAAAATGAGTCCCGTAAAGCCCAATCCTATAAGGCTTGAAAGCCCATATTGTAATCTGTCTTGATCAACGTAATGCCCACGTGATTAAACCTTATGAAATATGAGTTATGATGTTGTATTCATCTAAAGTTATGAAATAAGCGCATGAAATAATAACATTCACAACAGGATCTTTATATTTTATGGTTGTAAGTGTTGTGATTAAAAGAGAGGGAAAAAATATAACTGTTAATTTGTATATTTGAGTAATTTTGTTCAGACTTTTATAAAAAAATATTATATAATTAAAAAAAGAAAAATAATGAATTTTATTATAATCATAGAAATAGAGATAAGAAACAAGATGCGGTTGCTTTAATACTTAAGCTTAATATTTAACAAAGAATTTATATTTTTAATTTGAATTAAATGTAACTAGTGTTTTCTTGTTATGCCTTTTTAAAGGTTTTTAAGACCAAGCGACTTCAATCAAATATATATATGAAAATTTATAATTACTTGGTAAGTATTTTCCTTATATTAACTTATTATTAAATTAAATTTTTTTCAACTTTTTATTATTATAATCTTAAACTTTAGTTGATTTTGAAAAAAACATAATCACTAAGTAGTAACTAAATTTCATATGTATTTCATTCAGGTAGTTTAATTATAAAAACATTTAAAGTTTACAACAAAATTTCCATAATAATGAAACAAAATAAAAATTATAGTGAATTTAATTGTTATAAAAATGTGATTGACTTTAGTAAAACTTAAAACTCGGTAATTATTAGTGGAACATTAACTAACTAAAGGGTACAAACGAGCCCAGCTCGAGCTCGTATAAGCTCGGCTCGGCTCATTTTCGCTTAAGAGGGCCCATTTCGAGTTTTATTTTTAGGCTTAAGCTCGACTTGACAAATACCTTTTAATATTTAGCTGGCTCATTTATTATTTAGTTATTATTTTTAAATATCTTTATGTTTAATTTATACATAATTATAAATATATATTTTATATATAATATTATACATATTATATAACTGTTATTATCATAATTCTATATATAATAATAAAAATTATATAAATATACATAATAAATTAAATATAAAATATATAAGTAACAAGCTCGTTTTGCATCGCGAGCCAGCTCGAGCTCGATATGTGAAGCTTGGGTTCGGTCACGATAATTAAATGACCTTTTTTCAGGCTCGGGCTTGGCTCAAGCTCAATAAAGCTCGCTCGTTTCGAGCTTTTTATCGATCTGATCTCAAATAACTTGTGAGCAACTCGGCTCGTTTTCACCCCTACTCTTAAACCATTTTTAGAACTTTTTTGATAAATATCTTTAGTGTTAATTAATGTGTTATCTTTCACATATAGTACAGACTATTTTGAGATATAGTTTAAAAATGTGACAAAAAAGTTATATATGTAAAATTTATCGAGTTATCCCTGTTAGTAAAACAGAGAAGATCTAGAAAATTTAAAATTATAATTATCAAATTCAACTTAAATTTCATACCATAAATCTTCATATAACAAACAAAATTAAATAATAAAAAAAAAATAAGTAAAAAAGGTTTAGTTTGAGACAGTTCCGTCATCTAAGATTGGACCCATCCTTATTTTCGATCTTGTGATTGATCCCAACACATAACAGGCCCTCATTGTTGATGTGATTTTAATTATCATCATTGCAAAAGAAATTATGTTATACGGGTTGTGTAGTTTTATTAGTAGTATTAAAAAAACTAACTTTAATAAATCAGTTTTGTTACGATTTAATATAATTAGTTTTACATAATCAAACTAGCTTTACATAATCCGAGTTGTTTATAACAGACGACTTTCAGACTAAATTTTCTAGATCAAACATGACCCAAGTTACATAATATTGTTTAGCAAATAGAGTCGTAATCACTAGATCTAAGAAAATAATATAAATTTAAGTAGTCTAAACGTCTTATGTTGAACTAGTAAAGAAAAACTTAAAAAAACCAATTAGTGGTCTAGCATCCAATTTGTGTAACTAGGTTTACTAGGCACGCATGACTATTCTTATTGTCGGTTTAAAATGAAAAATAACAAGACGTTTGTACGTTTAGACCTATAAAAGAAAAGTGATTTGAATCGTACCCCGCCTAAAATGCAAAAGAAAAAAAATTATTTAATCTACACATCAACAAAGTGAAAGTTGATTAAATAATTGCACAACTTGGATGATCAAAAAGCTTAGTGCCAAAAATCAAATTTCATTTGGAATTGACAATATCTCAATATAGAACTTAATTACCTTTTTAAGTGGACTTTTCTTTCTAGAATTAGTGTTTGTAGGCCATTGGCAAAAAGTATGATGTTTTTTATGAAAAGGGTGTGATGTTTGATGATGAATCATGAAAGGTCATGTTATTCAAGACCAATATGATTTCGCTTCTTGACTTTTCAAACGATGATTGATTGTGTAAGAGGTGAGTTCTAGACAAAGTAATAACATTTTAACTAAATTATCAGAACTTCGAGTTTCCAAAATACAAATATCATGAAGAAAAACGTGAAAAGTTAATATAAAACAACCATTAACGTTTTTGAAATCAAAGAGACATAAACTAATAAAACAGTATCTTTAAAAAGTTTTTCAAATAGTTATAAATGTTTCAATGATGATTTTAGTGGCTAGAATGTTGTGGTTCTAGTGTCCATTCATTGTGCTTGTTCCCACAATAACATGGTGGATGAGTTGGTGGACAAGGTCCATTCCTAAGCACTTTATATGCCTTATTGTCATTTTAATATGTGTGTATTTAATTTGGGTTAGTGTGATTTGTAATCATAGGTCATTTGTATGTACTTGATTATGAATTTTAATGATTATGAGTTTGATTACTTGAATAGCCTTATCTAGTTTATGTGTTGGGTTTGAATATATTTTTAAAAAATGATGTTTTCTTCGTGGAGATCAGGTGATAATATAAGATTGGAATAAAAAGAAACATTTTAGTATTCACAATTTTCTTGGGTTTTGATTACGCATGTTATTTTAAAACAATTTATATTTCTATACTCGTTATTTCTATACTCGTTATGTTGTACAAAACATGTCATATATCACTTTCATATTATTAGAGATAATAAAAGCACGTAAGATTATTTAAAGAAATACAATAAAGGTCAAGATTATTACAATGAAAGTCTATATAAATAATATTAATTGTTATACTAAATCTAAACTTAGATATAATCTGTAAAAGTTCTTACGGGCCAAAGAGTATTTGAACTAAAGGTGATGAAATAGGTGTCTCATAATAGATTGAAACATATCAAGATTTAGCTAAAATATGTCAGAATGAATAATTTTTAACATTATTAACCAGATAACTTACATTTCACAAATAATTATATCCGGTATTACAAAACTTTAATTCAACACTACCTAAAGCAATTATAAAATTGTAAACACCTCAATACAGTTACAAATATTAAACCTTTGATGTATTTAACAAGTTACCATTTTAACTAATTTTAGTTTGACTCGACATAAAATTCTATTCAAGTTAATTTTACTTTTCGGTCAAAAAACCTAATCCAACACATCTAATCTAACGCTTCGAAATACTATCTAGAGGTGTACAAACCATGTTGTCTCCCAAGCTTGTTCGGTTGTTCTGGTTTTTAAACCGGTTTTGGTTTAGGTCAACAAAAGTCAAAACTAGTTTTTGTCTAAATCGTTTCCGATTCTAAACTAGTTTTCAAGTGGAAGAGGATTAGTTCGATCCAAACTAATTCTGGTTTTTTTACCTGTTTGGTTTGGCTTTAATTGTATTCAACAAAGGGTCCCATCCCATTTACAAATAGACATTCTGATTCAGTTACTTACCGAGTCTTGCCAAACCGGTCTCAATACCAGTTCTTGTTCCGATTCTAGAACCAATTTTTTTACACCTCTACATGCATGTACTATTCGTTGAACTTCTATTTATTCACTCTAATATTAATATGGTAATTAATATTTAATCAATAAATTAATATGTTGAATGAAAATTAATGTGGTTAATGACATTAGGAATTAATAGTGTGGGAAGTTGTCCCACATTGGAGGAAAGAAAGAATATAAAATAGTTTATATTCTATAACCTCTTGTTTATATTATTTCCTAAGGTGTCACACTAAGTGGATTCGCAAAGGGTGCGAAGCATCCTTAACTCGCCCTCGCGCGCGCGGCGTGGGCATGTGGGCGCAATGTGGCGCTTTGATGGCGCACTTTGCACTTCGCATCACCGCGAGCCGCCTTAGTATTTTTGAAGGTTGGTTTGAGGGTCTGGTCAGGTGCGATTGACCTTGGTGCGCGGTCAGAGTTGTGACTCGTAACAGCTTCCGTTACACGTTGACTGAAACCGGCGATTTACGATTTCGGATTAATGGCTGGGTGGCAGTTATGGTTCGAATTCCACTATAAATACTGAGTATAGCTCAGTAGAAAGCTACACCAACACAACTCGAAACCTGCAGCAAAACAGGTTCTCTATCTCTCTGAATTCTCTACTACAAACAAGTTCGGTGACTAGATCAATTCCGGCAGTACAAACAGCTTCGGCTGTTGTACCCTGGGAAACAAAACGAGTTCTCTTGGGAGGCTCGGAATTTGTTTTAAGGGCCCCATGTTGAACACAATCCTCAGCTTTTACATTTCTGTTACTTCTATTTGTGTACCATTGTTAAAGTGATTGACAGTCAATTATTTATATTCATTTGTATTGAGTATATCAATTAAATTGTTTGAATTTTTTTTATATGAACGGTTCCTACAAACTTAAAACAAAATTTAAAAATACCGTTCATATATTAATCTGTGTTTTTAAAAGGTTATTTTTTCTTTAAATTGTTTTTCGCTTTCTTATTCACGAGTGATCTTCAAAGTTGGACTTAGAACATCTATCGTTGAATTCTGAAAGTAGTTTTAATTTTTTTTTTCAAATTAGTTTGTGGTTATAACTGTTTTCGCTTTCTTATTCATGAGTGATCTTCAAAGTTGGACTTAGAACATCTCTTGTTGCATTTTTAGAATTGGGAAAATAGTTTGAATTATTTTTCAATTTTGGTAGTTATTTCAATTTGTTGGAAATTGTTCTAACTTAAACTATTTCTGCAAAACTGCAAACAACATATCTTCAAGTGCTATGAGTTCATCTTTATCAGCCCCTTTAGCTGCAACCACTGTGGGAGCGACCACTGTGGCAAACCACGCCGAGAAACCTGAAAAGTTCACGGGTGTCCATTTTAAAATATGGCAACAGAAGATGTTCTTCTACTTGACGACCTTGAACTTAGCACAGTTTTCGGAGAAAACTGCTCCCCTACCTAAAGAAGGGGATGATGCTCAAGCCTTGAGTGCCATTGATGCTTGGAAGCATTCGGAATTTCTTTATCGCAACTACGTTTTGAATGGTCTTTGTGATTCATTGTATAACATGTATTGCAACATAAAGACTGCCTAAGAACTATGGGAGTCTTTAGACAAGAAGTATAAAACCGAGGATGCCGGTAGCAAGAAATTCATTATGGCTCGGTTGTTGAATTTTAAAATGGTTGATGACAAGACTGTGATTAGCCAAATTCAAGAATTACAAGTTATACTTCATGAAATTCATGCTGAGGGGATGCCTCTTAATGACACTTTCCAAGTCGCAGCCATGATTGAAAAGTTGCCTCCAAGTTGGATAGAGTTTAAGAACTATCTTAAGCTCAAACAAAAGGAGATGAATGTGGATGAACTTATTGTTCGTCTTCGAATTGAAGAAGACAACAAAATGGCTTAAAAAGGCATCCGTGTGGAACTGATGGCAAAGGCAAATGTGGTTGAACATGGGCAATCGTCAAGGGGTTATAAAGGTAAAGGGGAAAAGCTAATTGGGAAACCAAAGGTGAACCTTGGACCAAAGAAAGGAGTTGTGAAAAAGAAACCTCCACCTCCTCCTTTCCAAGGTATTTGTTACAATTGCAAGAGACGGGGCACCATGCTAATCAATGCAAACAACCAAAGCGTGAGCGTGCGCATATGGTGAATGAAGACGGTGAACCGTTAGTGGCAATGATCATCGAGTTATCGGTAATGGTGGAAGAAGTCAACCTCGTGGGAGACAATCCGCATGGATGGTTCATTGATACGGGAGCTACCCGTCATGTGTGTGGTGACAAGACCCTCTTTAGCACTTTTAAAGAGGTTAAGGGTGATGAAAAGCTTTATATGGGTAATAAAGCTACGTCCGACATCATAGGTGAAGGAAATGTGATCTTGAAGATGACTTCCGGGAAGGAACTCACCTTGAGCAACACCTTGTATGTCCCGGAGATTTGCAAGAATCTTGTTTCGGGATGGTTGCTTAATAAGTTTGGTTTTCCTTTAGTGTTTGAGTCGGACAAGTTTGACCTTACTAAACGTGGAATGTATGTAGGAAATGGTTATGCCCTCAATGGTATGTTTAAGATGAATGTAACCGTTGTCAAAAGTGAAATGAATAAGACTACTACGTCTATTTATATACTTGAGTTTTCAAATGTTTGGCATGGTAGACTAGGACATGTAAATTATAATTCTATTCGTCGTTAAATAAATTTAAAATGCATACCTACATTCCATATTGACACAAACTCTAAATGTGAAACATGCATTGAGATAAAACTTACAAGATCATCATTTAAACTGGTTGAAAGAATAACCGAAACCCTTTGGTTTAATTCACACCTATATATGTGATTTAAAAGCACACCCAACAAGAGGTGGCAACAGATATTTCATCACCTTTATTGATGATTGCACTAGATATTGCTATATATACTTACTTAAAAGTAAGGATGAGGCAATCGAAAAATTTATCTTGTATAAAAAGGAAGTTGAGAATCAACTAAACAAGAAAATTAAAATTGTGTGAAGTGATAGAGGTGGTGAATATGTTGCACCGTTTGCCGATTTATGTGCAAAAAGTGGTATAATACATGAATGTACGACACCTTACTCACCACAATCAAATGGCATTGCGGAACGGAAAAACCGTACTTTAAAAGAAATGATGAATGCCATGTTGATAAGCTCTGGGATGAGCCATGACATGTGGGGGGAAGCTATCCTCTCGGCCAATTATATTTTAAATAAACTACCACCAAAGAAAAGGGATGTGACCCCTTATGAATTATGGATGGGTAGAAAACCATCATATAATTATCTCAAAGTGTGGGGGTGCCTAGCTAAGGTGATTGTACCACCGCCTAAAGCTCAATAACTAGGACCCAAAACTGTTGATTGCATATTCATTGGATATGCTCAAAACAGTAATGCACATCGATTTCTTGTACATGAGTCCAAGAATCCCGATATACAAAAGAACACTATCATGGAGATAAGGCCGGGGAATGCTTCATATTTTGAAAATGTGTTTCCAATGCGAGGACAAACACATGCATCTTCATCATCTCAGTTTGATGATGGAGGTGCAAGTTCATCAACACAAACTGATGACATAGTTCATGATAGTCAACATGAACGACCCGAGGTTGAAGAGGGAGAAATTAGACGAAGTTAAAGGGTAAGGGTTGAGAAATCCTTTGGTCCAGAGTTCGTAAGTTATATGGTTGAGGGTGAGCCTAATACCTACCGTGAAGCGGTATCCTCTTCAGAAGGACCTCAATGGAAAGAGGCAATCAAGAATGAAATTGATTCAATTCTTCAAAACCATACTTGGAAGCTAGTAGATCTTCCTCCTGGTTGTAAACCACTTGGATATTGTTGGATATTCAAAAAGAAGATGAAAGCCGATGGAAGTATTGATAAATACAAAGCAAGGTTAGTATTCAAAGGTTTTAGACAAAAGGACGGTCTAGACTATTTTGATACTTACTCACCTGTGACTCGCATAACCTACATACGAATGGTTCTTGCTATTGCGGCATTAAGAAATTTGGAAGTACATCAAATGGATGTCAAAACCGCATTTCTAAATGGCGATTTAGAAAAAGAGATTTACATGGAGCAACCCTGAGGGTTTCTCTGCCCATGGTCAAGAGGGTAAAGTATGTAAATTGGTCAAGTCATTGTATGGCTTAAAGCAAGCTCCAAAATAGTGGCACCAAAAGTTTGATCGTGTCATGATTGACAACGGTTTCATCTACTAAGGACATGTTGAAAGGAATATTTGACATGAAAGACATGGGTTTAGCGGATGTAATTTTAGGAGTGAAAATTATTCGAACCCAAGATGGTCTTGTATTAAATCAAGCTCATTATGTGGACAAGATTCTTGAAAAATTCAACTCGGGAGACACACGTGTAGTACGTTCTCTAGTTGATACCACCCAACATCTAAAGAAAAATAGAGGCGAGGGGGTTGCTCAGTTAGAGTACTCAAGAATCATTGGTAGTCTAATGTATCTAATGACATGTACTAGACCCGACTTAGCATACGCGGTGAGTAGGCTAAGCAGATATACTAGTAATCCAAGCTCAGAACATTGGAAGAGTATAACGAGGGTGCTTAGATACATAAGATACACAAGAAACTATGGATTTTATTATACCCGTCATCCAGCTGTGATTGAAGGGTATACTGATGCAAACTGGATATCGGATATAAAAGATTCCAAATCAACAAGTGGGTATGTGTTCTTACTTGGTGGAGCAGCAATATCTTGGAGATCATCCAAGCAAACCGTTATAGCTAGATCCACAATGGAATCGGAATTTATCGCTTTGGATAAAGCCGGAGAAGAGGCTGAATGGCTACGTCAATTTGTGGAAGACATTCCAAGATGGCCAAAGCCGTTATCGGCTATTTGCATACATTGTGATAGTGAGTCGGCAATTGGTAGAGCCAAAAGCTCAATGTACAATGACAAATCAAGGCACATCAGGCGTAGACATAACACAATACGACAACTAATATCAAAGGGTGTTATCATGATTGACCATGTCAAGTCAAAAGATAACATTGCAGACTCGTTAACAAAAGGCTTAAGCACATAAATAGTTTATAAGTTGTCAAGAGGAATGGGACTAAAGCCCACGGAAAAAGGGAATATGAGGGAACCTAACCTAGTCGACTGGAGATCCCAAGATCTAGGTTCAATAGGACAACTTAATCATATGACCAACAGAGTCACTATAGGGGAGTACCCTAAAACTTAAAGGGAGTGACGAACTTCCTAGTCCATTCACTTTGGGGGAATACCCCGAACAAGTGACCAAAGTGAGGTTAAGCATATTAAGGTTAGATGATTCATGGGAATCAATATAACTATGATGCTTTTAATGATTCATCGAATCACCTACGTTAGAGAGAAGTGGGGTCGCTTCGAATGGATTTGTGGGGAGGCGCAAATCCTAGAGCTCTCGCAGAACCAGGAAAGTGTTCCATGACCATTAACGGACACGATAATGACGGGTTGATCAAACCAGGAAGAGTGTTGTGTGATTGTATATTGTCGTCTACATAAAACAGGGTCTGTTTAAAGACATCGTGTCTACACATCATTAGGAGACTAAGTATACATCACAAAGGAAGGTTCAAAGGGAAGACCTACCTATCCTGCAACACTTGACTGCTGAATTTTTTGGAGAAGTGATTTTCATTCATGTGGGGGATTGTTGGAAATTTATTGATAATATTAATATGGTTATTAATATTTAATCAATAAATTAATGTGTTGAATGAAAATTAATGTGGTTAATGACATTAGGAATTAATAGCGTGGGAAGTTGTCTCACATTGGAGGAAAAAAAGAATATAAAATGTTTATATTCTATAACCTCTTGTCTATATTATTTCCTAAGGTGTCACACTAAGTGGATTCGCGAAGGGTGCGAAGCACCCTTAACTCGCACTCGCACTCGCACACGCGCGCGGGCACGTAGCGTGGGCATGTGGGCGCAATGTGGCGCTTTGATGGTGCACTTTGCACTTAGTATTTTTGAAGGTTGGTTCGAGGGTCTGGTCAGGTGCGATTGACCTTGGTGCGCGGTCGGAGTTGTGACTCGTAACAACTTCCATTACACGTTGACTGAAACCGACGACTGTTAATTACAAATTAAATGAGCAGTTACGATTTCGGATTAATGGTTGGGTGGCTGTTATGGTTCGAATTCCACTATAAATACTGAGTGTAGCTCAGTAGAAAGCTACACCAACACAACTCGAAACCTGCAGCAAAACATGTTCTCTTTCTCTCTGAATTCTCTTCTACAAACAAGTTCGGGTTCTAGATCAATCCCGGCAGTACAAACTGCTTCGGCTGTTGTACCCTGGGAAACAAAACGAGTTCTCTTGGGAGGCTCGGAATTTGTTTTAAGGGCCCCGTGTTGAACACGATCCTCAGCTTTTACATTTCTGTTTCTTCTATTTCTGTAAATGTATCATTGTAAAAATGATTGATAGTCAATTATTTATATTCATTTGTATTGAGTATATCAATTAAATTGTTTGAATTTTTATTTTATATGAACGGTTCCTACATCTTTATCCAATATGAGGCACCCATGTTGCCCATTTGACATCTTTAAAGAATGCGATCCAAAAAATTTTGTAGACCAATGTCCATTTATTAACACAATGACATATTATTTAAATTCTTGTATATAAGTTGTAGCACTCTTAAATAATTAAATTAAATCATAACAGATTAGAATTTTAAGAAAGGGTGTAATAAATAGAATTCTTAAGAGCTTACTAATAAAATTACATAAGTGTATAACATATTATTATTTGAGAAGCTGAAAATTATTTCTGTGAGACCAAAGGTGGGTGTAAGTGTTCCATTCTAAGCTTGTTGTTGTCTAATTGTTCCAAATGTTGGTTAAACGTATTCTTTTCTAATCCTTATATTTTTTATATCGCATATGAAAACATCAAATTATATTTATTGTTTAGTTATATATATTATTTTTTCTATTATTTATGACGTTGTTTGATTCTTAAATCCGGTCTACTTGATCTGACTAGTGGACTTATAAGATGGATACTTTGTTATCCGTTCCTAGCATAGCCGAATGACAACAGGGAGGGTTTTTGTGGGCAGATTGGATGGGAATGTAGTCTAGGTGAAAGAAAAAAAACAGGTTTAGAGTTGAAACCGGTTTGTAAACTGGAATGGAAACAAGTATTAGAAACTAGTTTGGAAGCAACCCTACCTACAGGGTTGAAAGCGGTTTGTAAACCCCTATATTGAAACCAGCAAACACGATTGAACTGGATTAAACCAAGTTCTCGACCAGAACTCGTTTCAAACCAAACTGATCATTAATTTACTCTTCAATAAGTGATTCCAAATCGGCAAACTCAAACTGATTTGACCAAAAATTTGGTGTTAACCATCTTTGACCCAAACCGGTTTATATCTAAAACCCTATTTGTGCACCACTAGTAAAAAGGAAAAGGTGGACATCAACAAAGATGAGAGATGAAGAAAGATGGATGGTGACATTGTTGGATAATACTTCTATGGTTAAAATTATGCATATTTTTAGTTTAAAGCGGGATACATTCAGATAATATACCAGTGACACCCCATCAAGTTATCAACCATCTACTTTAAATTTCTTACTTTTAAATTGAAGTTATAAGTTTTTATTGGTTTAAAAATTCGATAAAGTTTGACATGTTAATCTAATCCATTACTTATATGCCAAGTAAAGAGTTACTTTTTATTTATTTTAAATTTAGGAGTAATTGTTATTTTCGTCCCTGAGGTCTGTTGCATTTTTTTCATTTTCATCCAAAAACATTGTTTTTCCTTTATGCGTCCTTGACATTTAAAAAACAAACAATTTTCATCCAATTTTGTTAAACTCGTTTATTAACTGTAAGATAGTCATCACGTCACCTCATGTGAGGGGCTTTTATGTACTTTTACACCTCAGCAGGAAAAAAATCTAAATAAATATTGTTCAATTGCCCCGAACATTCAAACATTATTTAATTTTTATTAATATTCAATTTTGATGTCCACTTAACGGGTAAAATAAACGGTGTTAATGGAAGCGAATAAAAATGACAAGTTTTTAGAACGTCAGTGATATCAAGGGGAAAAATAAAATCTTTGGATGAAAACGGCAAAAGACACTAAATCTTAGAGACGAAAATGGCAATTAACTTTACATTTAATTATCATATACTATCAATAAGCTTCTATTATTACTGATACAATTAATCTTTGTTAATCATGTACATAATTACTCAAATGTTATAATTGTCCCTCCCACACCTTGTACTTTATTACACATAGTCTAATGACATTGATGTTTGCTCAACACAAAAACGTTATGATTTCAAATACTTATGTGTATAAGGTAAAGTAGTTTTTAAAAGTAGATAAACCGTCGATAAAAAGAATATATTATTACTTTAAACTCCGGTCTCCTATGAAGAATGCTTTAAACTCCACCAAACACAACCGATATAGAATTTTTAATCCTTTGTGCTACTATTTAAATATTAATTTATTTAATTTTATATAATAAATAATAATAAAACAAAAGGCGACAGTGGACCGAAAATATGAACGTTGGTTGCGGTGGCAGCGGGCTCAACGTATCAAAATCAAACACTTAGTTTTCAAAACAAAAAACAATCGGTCTCACTCAACAAATGTCATTGAAAAGGAGGGATAACGATGCTTAACTTGCACACACTCTCTCTCACATACTTTGTTTAGATTTATATGAATATATAAATATAAATATATAATATATTATTTTCTTGATGATAAAGATGCATATTGCAGTTGAAACATATGAAAATCCCACGTGTCTTCCTTTATAATAAGTATATAACTAATTTTTTTACCCGACGCGCGTTGTTGCGAAGTCATACGTGGTGAGATAAGGTATATAATACAATCAACCCCAGTTGTTTCCAATATAATTTACCTCAATAAGTAGAGTGTCTCGAATTTATACTGTTAGATAAAAATAGATTATATTTAACGCGACTTTTTTCAAATGAAATTTATGTCGAAAAACCGACTTATAATTGTTTTGTCTCGTTTCCAAAATAAAGCTATGTCGGAACGTAGAATAAATGAAAACATATTATATTTGACCCAACGCGTTTTCACACAAAACTTACGTCGAAACGTAGACGCATGGCGAAACTTAGATAGTCTGAAAACGTATATAATTTTAAGCACGAAAACAGTTTATATTTGATACGAGTCACCTCTAATTAAGTCCAAACGTAGGCGGATACAAACATATAAAATTATGGAAAAGTATTGGAGAAGAAAAGTGTAAAGATTGAAAGTGGGAGAGACATAAAAGAGTAAAAATAAAAACAAAAAACCAAGAAAAAAAGTTGCAGTTAATGAGTTTCGAACCGACAAAGTCATTGTTAAAATGCAAAGTGTTTATCACTCTTACAAGTTACAAAGAACCCATTTGATTGAGTTATAGAAATCAAGATATTTAATTACATCAAAAGTCGCTGGCTTGTAAGGAAAAAAAATTAAATACATAATGTCATACATGGGTGAGTAGTGTTTATTTCACTAACACTAGATCATTACATGAACAAATCGTTTATTTTTTTTTATATATTTCATATTTAAAAAGTTTTACCTTTTACATACAAACAGGTATGTTATCTACATAAAAACCATTAAAACAATTGCAATAACTTGTTCATGTACATTTCACCTTTTAACCATATGCATACATATCTTTAAGTTGTGTGTCGTTAATATTACATATGCGTGACTTGCAAATTAATCTGGAGATTCTATAAGTTAATTTATGTTTTAGTTTTAAGAGGCTTGCAAATGTGGAGATTCTACATGAAGTGAATAATTTTTGTTTTAATTTTAAGGGAGAAGAATAAACAATTCACTTAAAGCATTTCTTGTATTTGAACTAAGTTGAAAAAAATAAATTATTTATATTGTTCTCACAGAAAATTGTCTCCCGTATAAATCACTCTCCGTATATACATCGGGTGCTTACGTGTATATTAAATATTAGTTTTAGTTAAATATAATGAAAACTAGTTTTAGTAAACTCGTGTATTATACGGGTTTAAAAAGTAAAATATTAAATAAATAAAATTTTATTAATTATAAACGATATTTTAAAATATACGATTAAAATTACGTATGAGTAAAAATTATAAGTAATAAACAATGATATAAAATTTTTATCAAGTTTTGTATGAGACAACCATTTATATGTACATAAGTTTAAAATTTTAATTAAATAACCTAACTTGACAATTGTAAAAAAAGTAAAATATTGACTAATCTCGTCTCGAGCAATTGTAAATGATAAAAAAAAAAATATGAGAGTGTAAGTAAATATTGCATGTAGATTCACTAAAAAAAGAGCCTAATAGAAAGAAGAGTCAGTGATGCCTTTTGATACTAGTTATAACCCATAATCATGCATATATTTAGTTGAGTTTAATATTAAAATTACGCTCACATGATAATACAACTAAGCATGGACAATGCAAAAATCAATTAAATATACCTTCTAAATTCCACACAAAAAATGGCTACTCTGTATCTTAATATACTTGATTAAAGAGTTCTACCTAAATAAAAAATAATATAATAAAATTGGATAAAAAGAAAACAAAAAAAAAGTTATCTAATGAATTAAAGAAACCACTTATAAAATAAAATAAAATCTTTCTAATGAAATATGAACACGTTTTAAAAATTAGTTAAAAACATCATAAATTTTGGAAATAAATGATTTTGTTGATGGTAACAAATAAAAGAATAAAAAGAGACGGTAATGAAACAAAAGACAACTGAAAATATCGATATCTAATTTAAATACCTTTTTGTAATAGTATTTTATTTTAATATCTAAAAGCATTTCTTTGTTTTCACTAATAGAAGTTTCTATAGAAAAAAAACATATAAAACATTATAATTGGTGTGTCTTTAAATGGTACTATACAATTTTAAAGTAAATATTTATCTTAAAATTATGACTTAATTTTTCTTTCAAAAAATAAAGATATGATAAAAAGATAATTTTAAAAACTAACCAATAGATTTTGTTAATAGTAAAAGTAATAAATATATGTTTTTTAGTTTAAAATGGAAGGGTTTTAATTTATATCTCATTAGTTTTGGATGGAATTATATTTAGAAACAAAATGTGTATTTAAAACAATTAATACAAAAATGGTAGGTTGAATTTTTTGGACGGGAAAAATATTTATTTGTTAAATGTCAAAATGTCATGTGACATTAGATTAGTCTAAAAATGACATGTGGCAACCCCAGTTATCCTTTTATTAGAATAGTAGGATATGTTAATTATAAAGGAAATGTTAAAATAAAAAGTCCACTAAAACTAAAATGTGTAATTAGTAATATCAACTATCAATCTTTTAATCAATGGTTGAAATTAAATTGTAGGAAAAAATTTGTTAAAGTGGTATTTTACTTTTGTTAGCTTTTTTAAACGTTCATAATTTTTTTAAACGTTCATAATTGTAGGAAAAAAATTGTAAATCCCCTCAGTTTTTTTAAACGTTCATAATTTTTTGTATGAAGTAATTTTTTTTATAAAAATTACAGCATAAAAGCGCACGTTTTTTATTTGACGAGTACAATATTGTTACATAAAAAAGACAATAACCTTTTTATGTTTTTAAGCTACTAACTCGTTCATAATTTTATGTGCCTTTATGCAATTCATTGGGTTTGGCCCCAAAAGTCAAGATGCAGGACCTTTACGGTGCTTTGCAATGGGATTCAAGGTAGCAACTAAAACCTAGCATGGTTTGCAATACACAAGTACATAAAGTTGTGTCTAACTTCATAGGTTTGATGAACATATGTAGGCTGTTAGCACATGTATATATAATGGTGCATCAAATCCATTATAATCTCAGTAAGTCTTGCATAATTAGTTAAGTGTTTTGTATGCTCTCGACTCTTTAACACCATAATTCAGTTACAAAAGCTTTACTTTTTCTTTTTTTTCCGAGAAAGAGGTATAAGTTCTCTTTGATCGTGTATCCTAGGGGCTAACTGTCTCTTTTGGTATGCAATCATAAGACTAACCATTGCTTGCACGACATATTCTTTTGACAAACTGCTCCTCCCAAGGTATATTTCACAAGGTAGACTACAACACGGATGGTGAAGCTAGTTTGCACATTCTAAGTCTCCCCAAAACTATTGGATCTAATCTAAGGTTTAGCATATACGTGTTTGAATGCGTTAGTCGGCTAGAGAAACACATTAACGTGAGAGGCCACACATAGTATATGCTTTGTGGCCGCGCGGGCTAAAACTTTAAATCAGCATATATGACTTACGTTGGTCATGAGGCACGGCATGCCAATTTCCAAACATGTGGAATGACACACATGTAGCCCAAGGCGCACACTTACGTTAAGCATGATCTTATGTAATTTATCCATATCGCAAAAAAAATTTGTCTATTTTAAGGTCTAATTAACTATTTTATAAATAAATAACTATTTAGTCAATAATTATTTATTAAAACACATTATAGATACTATTCACATTTATCATGCAAATATGATTGTATTATAGAATCATAAACATCAAATGGTTTCATATTCATTTGATGCTTGCATTGTATGTTTGATCATATGGGTTCTCGTGACATATTAAAACTTTCTTTAGTTTCAAATATTTTAGACTTGTCTATCAAGCAAGTAGTTTTCATATTAAAACTTTCTTTAGTTTCATTTTATTTTGATAAAATCTAGTACTAATATCCATTTATTGTTTACGTTATAAAACTCAAACAAACACCAATTTAATGAGAATAAACATGATTTAGTAAGTCAAGAGGTAATCTACAAGTAGTTTTCATTTATTGATAGGAAAACACATTGTTTCTATCTTTTAGAGGTAAACCCTTCGATTCTTTGACACCCAACTTAATAGATCTCACATTTGTTTGTTACAAAACACAAATATCAAACACAAAAACAACTTGTTTAACTACTTTTATCTCATGTCTATAAGTTCTTTTATATGTTTTATGGACCAAAAATGAGAAATAATTGAGTCTAGTCTTCTAATTTTTAATTATTTTTAAAAAGGTAAAAAGTTACATAATGTATATTTTCTATTAAACGGTTTTAGTTATGTCATAAACAGGTCAAGAGTTGTCAACCCTACAAAATATACATTACATATTATAAGCATGTTTTTGTTTTATTTCTCATCTACCAACAAGTCATGTTCTGGATACTTAAACTGTATTTTGAATATTACATAAAAAGAAAAACTCATGTAAAAAGTTATATATTATTGATAATTATTCATAGGCAAAATGAATATATAAGACCGCTAACAACTTAAATCTGAAAAATAAGTTCAAGTAATGTGACCAAATTAAAGAGAAGAAGGCCTCGGATATCTTCTTTATATGCAACAAAGTGTTAACCTTGTAGAATTCTTATGTGATTTAAAATGACAGAAAATAAATTTGTCTAACTTATAAGAAGCAACCCAAGTGTAGCACCTGACGCATGGTACGACAACGAGATTTGGTGGTCTGCTAATCGGAGGGAGGCAGAGGTGCGGCGGCGTTGAGACGCAATAATCTGTCAAAAATTTTTTTAGAAAAACTGATTGGAATCTTGAACTGAAACTGAGTTAAAATAATATTAATTGATTTCATCTCTGCCCTAAGGCTAAGATTATATGTAATGGTTAATGCACCTCTTAAGAGACATTTTTGCCATATATGCACTAACTAATCTTTACTTTTTAGGAAAAAGATGAGTAATGGTTAATACATCTTAATGTCCCTTCAATCATTACTCAATAATGAAATTTATGAAAAGTTATGGCGTTTTGGTGGAATCGTCCCCCACCTATAACGCTCCTATAATGGCCACGGGAGTGGTGTAAGGGCGTTTTAAGGTGCTATAATGCTCTTTAATACCTTTATAATGCCCCATTACGTTTGCTCTAAGGTGAGAATTGTATATCCTACTAGTCGGATAGAAACCTACCCACCTACCATCCTACGTTGTTCATATCGAGCCGGACAAGAAAGACGCTCTTTATAGTGATCTAGAAGCAATTCCTTTTATAAGCTTGAAAATCTTTGTAAATCAATTCAAATGATAGGGGAGTTCCGAACCAGTAGCAAGCTCTTTCTCACCATTTCTAATGTCTTTGGCAATGCAGGTGAAAGCCCAATAGATCCCATTTTTTATCACTCCACATAGCTCACGACCCGACACGAAATAATCTCCAGATGGGCGGATGCGAATATGGATCTATCAACGGAGCAATTCCATTCAGCCGTAGTCTCAATCCCATTGAAAAACAAAAAACTGGAAAACCAGATTGATAAACAAAAATTAAGAATGGAACAGGGGCAGCGACGACAATTGTGACATGTTGCCCTCTCAAGGATTTGTATCAAGTGGTGACGACTAGAGTTTTGGTATAAAGTGGGGCAAGACGAAGATAATAGGAAGCCTAGGTGACTCTAATCCCAAATCAAATATTGAAATGCACAATTGAATTGATATTTAATACGATATATAAAATATCAAGGAAACTTAATCTATTTAACTTTGAGCCATGACTCAATACTATTTAACCTTAATCTATATTTTAATATACGCCATTTTTTTATGATCAGTCTAATCAAAGATGGATGAGATATTACGATCACGGATTCAAGAAAAAGATGACAAGAATTGAAAGAAAAAAAAACATTCAAAAATAGACGTTAGTGTTATAATATCACAATAATTAACACAAGATTAGTGTTATAACCTTAAGAACTTTAAAGAGAATTGCAAGAGCAAGAAGAAGAGAAATGTATAACTTATGAAAGTGTATACAAGAGGTGCATTTTCTTCTCTACATTGAGGTGGTATTTATACTACAAAGATCAATCAACTTGGTAGACAAGGTAAACTATTTTGGTAGATAAGTAGCATAGTAAACTTATCTACAAGTTTGACAAAGAGTTCATCCACTTGCCATGGTAATAATTCATAATACTCCCCCTTGGATGACACTTTTCAAACTTCAAGAGTTTAAGTACTGCCTCGTTAAAAACCTTGCTAAAGAAAAACCCAGTGGGAAAAAACCTTAGCTAAGGAAAAAAGAGTGCAGCTTATAACTCCCCCTCAAATTGTCTTTTGTAGATCATTACATTGCGTGTACGTGCCGCATGCCAATATCATAAACATGTTTTCTGAAAGTTGTTTTAGGAAGTGCCTTTGTGAAAAGATCAGCTGAATTGTTGCTTGATTGAACGTATCTCATTTCAACCTTTTTATCTTTAATAAGATCTTGAGTGTATGAAAAGAATCTTGGTGGTATATGTTTTGTTCTGTCACTTTTGATATACCCTTCTTTCATTTGTGAGACACAAGCTGCATTATCTTCATAGATTGGTGTTGCGTTTTCATCTTTCTCCAATCCACAAGAAGTTGATATAAGTTGTGTCATAGATCTTAACCATACACATTCTCTTGAAGCTTCATGTAGTGCAATGACTTCAGCATAATTTGAGGATGTCGCAACGAGTGTTTGTTTCTGAGAACGCCATGAAATCGCAGTTCCTCCATTCTTAAATACGTATCCAGTTTGAGATTTTGCTTTATGGGGATCAGATAAATAACCTGCATCTGCATAACCAACCAACCCTTCTTTTGAATTATTAGGATAAAACAAGCCTAAATCAATAGTACCTCGAAGATATCGAAAAACATGTTTAATCCCGTTCCAGTGCCGTTTAGTAGGAGCTGAACTAAATCTTGCTAACAAATTAACTGCAAAAGAAATGTCAGGTCTCGTACAGTTAGTAAGATACATAAGAGCTCCAATTGCACTGAGATATGGTATCTCTGGACCAAGGACCTCTTCATTATCTTCACAAGGACGGAATGGATCATTATCAACATTGAGTGATCTAACAACCATCGGTGTGCTTAAAGGATTTGCTTTGTCCATATTGAAACGTTTTAAGAGTTTCTCAGTATAAGTTGACTGATGTACAAGTATTCCATTATGCATATGCTCAATCTGCAAACCAAGACAATATTTGGTTTTTCCAAGGTCTTTCATTTCAAATTCTTTCTTTAAAAGAGCAATTGCTTCATTTATTTCCTTTTGCGTCCCAATTATATTTAGATCATCAACATACACAGCTATGATCACATATCCTGATGTTGTTTTCTTAATGAAGACGCATGGACAAATAAGATTACTTGTGTATCCTTTACTTGTCAAATAATCACTCAAACGATTATACCACATCCTTCCAGATTGTTTGAGTCCATACAAGGATCTTTGTAATTTGATGGAATACATTTCCTTAGGCTTTGAGCTTAATGCTTCGGGAAATTTAAAACCTTCAGGAATTTTCATATAAATGTCACTATCTAGTGATCCATACAAGTAAGCTGTGACAACATCCATAAGACGCATCTCTAAATTTTTAGAGACTGCTAAACTGATTAAGTATCTAAAGGTTATTGCATCCATAACAGGGGAGTATGTTTCCTCATAATCAATCCCTGGCCTTTGTGAAAAACCCTGAGCTACAAGTCTAGCTTTATATCTTGTAACTTCATTTTTCTCATTTCGTTTTCGTACAAAAACCCATTTATACCCTACAGGCTTTACGGACATCGGAGTAATAACAATAGGCCCAAAAACCTTTCGTTTGTTAAGTGAATCTAATTCAGCTTGCATAGCTCCTTTCCATTTATCCCAATCATGTCTATTTTTACAGTCACTAACTGACCGTGGTTCAGGATCATCATCTCCACTCATGATGTCACTTGCTACAGAATAAGAAAATATTTCATCAATACTTTCCATTTCATCTTGATTCCGTAAGATATCTGTGTGACCATAGTTAATTGACATTTCTTTGTTATTTTCATCCAAATCCTCCCCATGAGAGGTTTTGGTATGTAGCGTTTCATCAAGATCATTCACTTTATTGTCAACTTCCTTTTCATGAGTTTTTCTTTTTCGAGGATTTTTATCCTTGGAACCGATTGGTCTTCCTCGTTTCAAACGTTTTTGAGATTCATGAGCCATTGTGTTATCTATTTGCTTATTTGGAATCTCAACTCGAGCTGGAGCATTAGCAGCTGGTATATGAGATTTAGTAACTCTGTTTGTATCAGTAAATGAATCAGGTAATTGATTTGCAATTTCTTGCAGGTGTATTATCTTTTGAACTTCTGTCTCACGTTGTTTAGTTACTGGATCAAGATGCAATAAGGAAGGAACATACCATGAGACATCATTTTCTTGTTTTTTCTTTTCTCCCCCTAATGCCGGGAAAACTGACTCGTTAAAGTGACAATCAGCAAAACGTGCTGTAAATACATCTCCAGTTAAAGGTTCAAGATATCTTATGATGGAAGCTGATTCATATCCAACATATATTCCCAACCTTCTTTGAGGACCCATTTTTGTGCGTTGTGGTGGTGCAATAGGGACATATACAGCACACCCAAAAATTCTAAGGTGGGAAATGTTTGGCTCATTACCAGTAACAAGTTGTAACGGAGAGTATTTAAGATTTGCACTTGGTCTCATACGAATTAGTGATCCAGCATGAAGAATTGCATGACCCCAAATAGACACAGGGAGTTTTGTCCTCATTATTAATGGTCTAGCTATTAGTTGTAGACGTTTGATTAACGACTCAGCTAAGCCATTTTGTGTGTGTACATGAGCAACAGGGTGTTCAACAATAATTCCCACAGACATGCAATAATCATTAAAAGCATGTGATGTGAATTCACCAGCATTATCAAGTCTCACCCTTTTAATAGTATAATCAGGGAAATGTGCTCGTAATTTGATAATTTGTGCAAGAAATTTTGCAAATGCTACATTACGAGTTGATAACAAAGAGACATGTGACCATCTACTTGATGCGTCTATCAAAACCATAAAGTATCTAAATGGTCCACATGGTGGGTGAATTGGCCCACATATATCTCCTTGAATTCTTTCAAGAAACAAAGGTGATTCCTTTTCAATTTTCACAGGCGAAGGCCTTGTGATTAATTTCCCAAGAGAACAAGATGTACACAAAGGAATTTTATTCGATTGTGGGATCTTTTGATATTTCAATGGATGCCCATGAGTATTTTCAATAATTCTTTTCATCATTGTAGATCCTGGATGACCTAATCTGTCATGCCATAAGTTAAGTGTTTCAGGATCACAAAATTTTTCTTTAACTGCCATATATGCCTGAGGCATACTAATATGTGTATAATGTAAACCAGACTGAAGCATTGGCAGTTTTTCTAATATCTGATCTTTGCTTATGATATACAAATATTTTTCATTATCAACAGTCCTTGACTGAGTATCATATCCGTTATGATATATGTTTTTGAAACTCAACAGATTTCTTGTTGATTTTGGGGAAAATAAAGCATTTTCTATTATCAGCTTTGTACCATTTGGTAATGCTAAATTAGCTTTTCCCACTCCTTCTATCAGGTCTGTAGGGCCTGATATTGTATTAACGATTCCTTTTGTTGGTTTAAGCTCATAAAAATATTTTTTAGATCTAAGTATAGTGTGTGTGGCTCCACTATCCGCTATACATATATCTGCTTCATTTGTTTGATCTTGTGCTCCAGTGATGTTCATTTTAATCTTGAAAGTATAAAGAAAAATAATAAGTGAATAACAACGAAATTGTTATATTTTAACAAAACTTTATTTAATCGAAAAGAAAACATTACATGAAGAAAAATACATGATTAAAGATAGAAAACACTAAATTGTTGCATATGACTATTGTGGTAAAGCAACATGTGTTTCAAAGGTCTATGTCAAAGTCTGCAGTGTTCAACTCAACATTGAGATCATTAAAATTATCAATATGGTTCACTTCCTTCTCTTTTCTTTTAAGAGAGGCTTGGTATAGTTCACACAAATGTGGAGCTGTGCGACAAGCCTTCGACCAGTGGTTTGTGCTACCACATCTAAAACAGGAAGTGTCATTGTTTTCGGACCTACCAGCTTCATTCCCCTTGTACTGGTTGGAATTGTTTTGTGGCGCGTGGTAATTAACTGTTCTTTGATTTCTACCACGGCCATATCCACGGCCACGACCACGTCCACGGTTATAAAAGTTACCTCGGTAATTATTATTACCTTTAAAAGAATGGTTTCGGTTATTAAGGTAACTTTTATCAAAGGAACCTCGGCCACGACCTCGTCCCCACTTTCTTCCAGAGTTTTTAGTAGCAACATTTATCTCTGGAATTGCTAATGATCCTGTGGGGCGAGCTTGATGATTTTTCATCAAGAGCTCATTGTTTTTTTTCTGCTACGAGGAGAAATGAATTCAAATCAGAATATCTTTTAAATTTTTGCAACCTATATTGTTGTTGCAAGTTTATGTTTGATGCATGAAATGTGGAGAAAGTTTTCTCCAACATATCTTCCTCGGTTACAGTTTGCCCACAAAATCTGAGGGTCGAGCATATTCTGAACAAAGCAGATGTGTACTCGTTTACTTTTTTAAAATCTTGGAACCTGAGATTGTTCCATTCATCTCTAGCAGTAGGAAGTAAAACTTCCCTTTGATGATCAAATCTGCTTTGTAAGTCTTTCCACAAAACATACGGATCCTCACAATTTGAATATTCAAATTGTAACATTTCATCGATATGTTTATGTAAAAAGACATCGGCTTTCGCCTTGTCTTGTTCCGAACAAAAATTCCCCTCTTGTATTGTTTCTAAGACACCCATTGATTTAAGATGTCTTCTCACATGGGCCGTCCAAGGCATATAGTTTTCTCCATTAATACTAAGAGCCGGGAATTCAATTTTTGCAATATTCGACATTCTGATTTCTAAACAAGAATTAAGCAAATAGTAAGATGATTATTAGAATCCATATATATCAATAAACATTGCGATACAATAAAGCGGTAGAGCTATGAACAAATACAGAAATAAGAAAAGTTTAAATTCTTCGGGTGGTAGTTCAGCAATAGGGATAAGAATTAAAATAAGCATTATGGTTGCCAGTATTAAAACCGGGTGTATCATCTTTGAAAGATTTTCTTGGATAAACTTGAGAGATGATCTGTTTATTGTAAACGAAAATAAATTGATAGTGGTCAATTTATAGTTTAAAATTATAACCGTTTGTAACGGTTATGTGATTGTTTACAACGGCTATATAACCGTTCATAACGGCTATATAATCGTCGTCTATGTATATATCAACAATAATTTTTAAATAAGTATAAGATTATGTTATAAAATTATGAATTTAGTTTATAAAAACAAAATAGAATAAGAACGACAAATTAGGATAAGAATAAGACGTTAGTACGAATAAATGTTAGCAATATAATCAAAATGTTAGTTGACATAAAAGGAAATGTTAGTTGTATAAATAAAGATTAAGTAAAGGTTAGATGCATAAGTAAATGTTAGTTGACATAATATAAAATGTTAGTTGCATAATCAAAAAGTTAGATGCATAAATAAAAGTTAGTTTGTTAGTAGTCCCATGGTTATCAAAATGTCCATAATAAGATCTCCTTTATGCTTATTTTATTTATATTAGTTATCTTCTCAATATAAGATATTATATATTATTACTTAATGAAGGTCTTACCTTGATTAGTAGATGACTTTGTGATTAATTAGTCTTCTTGATTAGAGTTAAGAGCTCTCGTGCTGATAACGTGTTATAATATCACAATAATTAACACAAGATTAGTGTTATAACCTTAAGAACTTTAAAGAGAATTGCAAGAGCAAGAAGAAGAGAAATGTATAACTTATGAAAGTGTATACAAGAGGTGCATTTTCTTCTCTACATTGAGGTGGTATTTATACTACAAAGATCAATCAACTTGGTAGACAAGGTAAACTATTTTGGTAGATAAGTAGCATAGTAAACTTATCTACAAGTTTGACAAAGAGTTCATCCACTTGCCATGGTAATAATTCATAATAGTTAGAAAGAAAAAGAAAAAGAAAAAAATAGAGTGTCGGATGAGACATCCTTTTCAATCCCATACTCTCACCGACGACATCCCACTTTGGTCGTTACCGACACTTTGGCATGCCTCTCCATTCATTCAAATTAAAATAATATACCTAACATTCAAACTATCTAGCTAAATGTAATTACATATTTACATTTATGATGATAATTTTATATGTGTAATTTATTAGTTAATGACTAGTAATAGAAATGTCAAAAAGTCACTCAAGCTTAATTTAGTGCCACTTATGTCGAATTTGCATAATAGCCTAAAACACTTGAATCGAATTTGGATACTAGCCTGAAATGTGTAGAAATATTTATAAATTATATTTATTCATATCGAATTGGTAACAGTATCGAAAGTTTAAAAAACCTTTGATCTAGGCTATAGTAATGACTACATGATGGATTCTTTGATGATTTCGAAATGAAAACAGTTTTGAGAATACGAATTAGAAGGAAAGGCGTTTTTATTCTATCGTTAATTTTTCTTATCTATGTTTTGTTCATGGGAATCATTGTGTAAAAGTCAAATGGGTGAACACGCATTATTATTTTTATAATTGTTTTGTTTTCTCCTCTATCTTGCTAGCTAATGAGTAATAAACTTTGCCTTTTAAAAAATAATAATTTATAATTAGGTTTAAAATATTAATAATATAATAGTTCCATAAATATTTTTAAGGTAATTTGAATTTCAATGATTCAAACTAGGATTAACAGAGTCATAATAGTTACAATTTATACTACTTTGACTAGTTACAATATAATTTTTACTTTTTCATCAAGAACAATTCCAGTAGAATAATCATCATAGATTTTCACTCAAGTTACTTTTAATTTTTATTTGATTTCGCTTGTTAGTTTTTCAAGTTTGTTCATAATTATCATTATGAGCAAAATCAAATGAAAAATATATGTAGATATTAATGGTTGTGCTATTAAGATTGTGCTTGGTAGTGAACTTGAAATATTTAAATTGCTCTTGGTAATGAAATTGAAAATTAAAAATGTTATTGGTCAAATTGTTAGTGTGCATTATTATATTATTTTGATTTTTGAAATCTAATTTGTTTATTTTTAAAATATCTTTAGGTTAGGGCTAATAGAATTTAGTTATAGTTAAAACAGTTAAAACTTATCGCCTTTAAAGCACCTAGGTGTGAAAACGAAAAAATCAATGGTTGAATTTAAATAGATATTTTAGCTCGCATGATGCAATGCATTTGTTAACTTCGTTACACTCTCTGGCGCGCACATAACATGGTTAAGTATATACAAATACGCATGAAGTTGCAACATTTTAACTTTGAAAATCAAAACAAATATATAGAAAACGACTATAACTCACAAATTGCAGATTAATAAGGTAAAGGAATAAAAAATTAATTTGAACCAAAATAATATAAGAGAAGTAAAAGGAAATAAAAATAAGAGAGATAATGTAACCCATAGAAATTGACCGGTGTGACACCCAAAGACTAAACCTCTAACCAACTTCATCACCATCAACTTTGTTGATAGCAATTGAGGTAGTACCAAAGCCGATGGCTTTCCATTGGTCACCGACGTTGGTAAATGATGTATAATATGATATCTTACATTATGGCAGGTCTAAGTCAGTGATTTCTTAAATCCTTACTCGTTTTTGCCCCGTAATAAGCTCATATTTTCTTATTTAAACTTTGTTTACCTATGTTATATTACTTGAATAGTTTTGTCCCATATTTAATGTTAGTGTTAAGTGTAGTTAATGTATGCTAAAAAGGGTTATAGTACACTTCAATCGTATACTCATAATTGTATAATGCCATTCAATTTCATAAAATGTTTTATTATACTCAATAACTAGTAACTGAGTAAAATTATATCTTTTATTTTTCGAAGTTAGTTTTATTTTTTGCCAATAATTATATTATAAAATTATAAAATAAAAAAAACATAGATTCGAAGGAAACTAAGTTCAACTAACTGCACATGTTGCCTGGGCAGACTCCATTTTTGTTTATAGTTTTGACCAAACCTTACTCATCCTTCCTTTTCTGTTTGGCCTATCACTCACACCTTTTGACTTTCTTTACCAACCTTGCCCCTGCATCCTACATTTGTACTTCTTGCTTTACAGGTTGTACGTTTCTCATCAAAGACCAACATATAGGAAACACGAGCCACGATATATGCTAGCTAGATGCGTCTGGTGGACTTGGGTTAGGTGCATTATGTGTCACGTTCAATGTCAGATTGTTCGTATAATCACAGTCAATTGCTAAAATGTAACCAAATACAATAATGATGTTTGACAAATTATGAATTATAATTTTGGCAACTTTTATTTTATCATGTTATGTTTATGTTATATTTCTTAATTGTGTACTGATCGTGACAATAATGTTATTAAACATGTTTCGCGACTCGTCTTATTGTCAAGTTTATATTTAATTGCGTTATAATCCTAATGTTGTGTAAATATTTTTGTGTGAAAGTTAGCACATGATCAACCCCTTATTGTTAGGTTGGTACATGAATGGGTCACTAACCGTATGAAAAACTTGTAACGGATTAAAATATTCTCTTGCAATATGTGACATGGTCCCTTGTATCGTTTTCTCTTTTTACAATCCAAAAACACTTTGTTGAAAAGAGTTAGGGCACTGAGGGCACTCTTGCAGCGGCCTCACGGCGGGAGTCGGCGTTGCGCAGCTATAATACCATTTAAAAAAAATTACAACGCATGACAATGTCCCCAAACCGATGTCGAAGAACGTCCTTGAATGGAAATGTCAAATTGCTTGGATACGTGGTTGAGAGTTTAATTTGTAGATTTTTTATTTTAATATTGTCATATTTATAAATTTTATGTTTTTTATTTATTGTATTTATATATATTTATAATTTGTAATTTATTTTAATTAATGAAGCAATTAAAAAGATTGGTGTGGTGTAGAAAAGAAAAACTATTGCAGTGGGTTATCATCAATCACCATGTGAAATCTAAGTGACATTGAAAGTTTTAGAAAATAGAAAGGACAAAAACAACAATTTATTACACTATAATCCTTATTTTATTATTAATTCTTAATTCATTATCTATGTATATAATGGACGTTTTCATAGAACTACTAATATGTATTCCATCGAGGGTAAATTTTGTTTATCAAAGGTGTAAATGTTCGTAGCATTATGTACATGTGTTTCTTGATCTAGTGAAATGGAATCATGGTTATTCAAGACTAATGGTTTTACTTGATGGTGGGTTCATTTGGTTCGGTTGCCTTTGTTTTCGTTTACACTACTTATGATCGCCTTTTATATACACGATGTACAAGTATAGATACAAGTATATTATGTGGTGGTTTGATTCTTAAATTTTTTTTTTCTAAAATGTTTGTATTAGTTCTCCAAGTTTTATAGTGAATAGTAAAATTCCATTTGGTTTTGATGTTGTTTCCTTGACTTCTTCCATTCACAATGATTCGAGCATCAACAAGGATATGTGTGGTACATAATTTTTAAGTAAAATAATTTAAATGCTTTTTTTGTTATGGTAAAATAAAGTATCACTAGGAAAAAGAAAATTCTTATCTTGATAACATGTATTTACTTTTGATTTAAAAGATTTAAGCTCTAATAACTAAAATAATCAACATACTAACTACTAAAGAAATAGAATTTAGTTTTTCACCCTCTTATTTCTCATTGTGCACGTACTTTTTCATTTTCTTGAGTGAATAAATTTTACAACTTTTGTGATTTATATAACGGGAAAAATGTATAAAATACCATAATAGGACTAAAATATATTTTTATGAAAATTATACACGCACACGTTACATATTTTATTTATATTTTCTGTTATAAATAATTTTATTAAATACATTATAACAACTATAAATAATGATGCAACTAACAGTCAGGCCACTTATTAAATATACCTGCTGTTAGAAAAAAAACTAACTCATTAAACATACCCGTTCCAAAAAAAACTTATTAAAGAAACATTAAATCTAAAAATCCGGCGCTGTCATACGCGACATAATTAAGTACAAGCTACAATTGTCTCAACTTATTTTTGAACTAAATTTATGTTGAAATATACGAGTTACTCAAATTAACGAAGACGTTATATACAGTGGCGGAACCAGGATTTTTTACGAGTGGGGTCACTATTTTTTGCTGATTCGTCTAATAACAAAATAATATAAAATTTTTCGGGTTGTCCGGTCGGGTCGGTTAAGATCGGTTCGGAATGTAATTGAATTGCATTGAAAATATCAACAAAAATATAATATCATAGAGGAAGCGATAGCGGACAAATCCGTCCAGTTCTTGGATGTGTGCAATCTGCATATGTCGATGGGGGGTATGGAAAAAAAATGGAGGCTAGGGTTTTATTTTTGTGTTATTAGGGGTAAGAGTGTTTTAGTAATTTTACTTAAATAAAAAGAGGAAAAAAGAAGCTAGTACAAGTTTTGAACTCATGACCTCTAGCTTCAAGCGTGCATGGCTTCAAGCGCGCGCACATTTACCACTGAACCAGCAATATTTTTGTAATATATTGTCAAACTTTAATATACTAATTGGTTCACTTGGTGTAAAACTATGGGTTCTCTAAAAAATTCGGCATTATACGTTACACTACGGGTTCAAAAATTAATGGGGTCACTTGACCCCGTACCCGTGTGCCTAGTTCCGCCCCTGGTTATATATGACTTCACTAGTCTACAAATAAAATTCTACATTGAAACGAGACCAATCGTACAAAAAACTTATTATGAAAGCATTTTATATTTGAATCGACTTGTGTTCAAATGAAATTTACGTCAAAACGAAGAATAACTCGAATCTAAACCAACGCGTACAAAAAATAAATACGTAAGAAAAAGTATTTTTTTTAATAAAAATATACAATATGTTAACTCAAGACTTTAAAAGCTTAAGATGGTCAAAATAATATCTTTTAAAGTTTTTAAAGTGCGAGGTGATAAAAGTTGAGGGGGTGGGTTTTGGCCTATGGCAAATGCCACCGACCTTTGTGGTTAAGGATATAGTAACGTATTTTAAATGAAACCAAAAGTTTATAACGGATTATTTATAAGTAAGACTATACTAATATGTGTACTGCACTGTTGTGAGGCAATGAGGTGGCCAACAGGGCCGGTTCATTGTTTTCTGAGGCCCCAATTGAACTAAAAAAATAAGATCATTTTCAAAAATATTTTTTTATTAAAGTCCTTTTTTATCTGGACTTTAAACTGACAATAATAAACTAATACCCGTATATAGTTGGCGGGGATATTTAAAAAAATTATATATTGTGTATGTATAGATGTTTAGATTAAATTTATTTTTCATGTTTTAATTATATGATGCAAAATTATTGGATCGGAGGCTTACCTAAATTAATAAAATATACATTTTCATTGGATTTGAGGTCCAACTAAATTAATAAAGTGTTTAGTACAGTTAAAATTTTTACACATATAAACATGTTTTACAAAACTTGGAGGCCGTTTGAGATTTGCGGCTCAAATACTTAACTTTACTCGTTTTGGGCTTGAGCCAGCTCTACTGGCCTAACGGAAATTGAAGCAATGAACACCAATCACACTCCTCCACGCTTTTTCCACCATGACTACACCGATCGTGAAAATCTCCACGCACCTTGTCGCTTTGACTCAATTTTGAAAATTTTAAAAATAAATTACATAATATTAAAAAACCAATTGAAAGAAATAGTGTGTTTTGTGGGTTTTGTATTTTTGCCACATATGTGTTTGAGTTTTTGCAATTAGGTCCTCACCAGACATCATATATATGCATTTGTGAAACTTCGAGAGAATTGATGGTGTCGGTACTGGTGGAGACGATGATCGTCGTTTTCTTTCCGCCGGTTGTCCGTCTTTCTTGCACGACAATTAGAGAAGGTGATTTCTTGAAAGGGGGAGACGACTCCCTCTTGTTGCTACCGTGGAGCACCTCGTCTGCCTCCTGCAAAGTGGTAGCTTTTGGTGGCCGATCTACGTTCCCCGTATGGGGTAAGTCGTTGTCGATAGCCGGCGGCCGACCCAGGTGCCCCTTGAAACTGTGTTTCTCTTTCACACATGCATATCTGATTCGGTTTTCATGACGGTGGTCTTTAGTCGTGGAGTCGGTGAAGATTGATTCTATAAGTAGCCTTCTTCTTCCTATGTTCGATTGGTTTTCGTGCTTTTGTGACACGATCGTCGCCTTGACGTCGCTGGTGGTCTCCGACCCGCCTTTGGTGGCGTCTATTTGGCAGCAAGGTCGAGTGTTTACTTAATGGTTGCGATTCACATGCAGCTGTTTAACATCGTCCTAACTGATTATATTCTTCTATTTGTTCTTGGTGGTGTTCATGACGATGGAGTTTGTTTCATCGGAAACACCTTTTTGTTTTTGTGGGTTTTTATTGCCCTATGTAGACAAAGGGATTGGAGATGACTTCAGTCTCTCTATGTGTGATTCCATATTCTTTGAATGCGTTTAAAATCTAATTTTTACTCTTGGTTTATATTTTTTACATACTGTAGCTTTTGAGGTGAGCAAGGGCTGACCTTTTACTTTCTTATTTTGGGGGTTTTTGGTTGCTCTTCATGATGTTATTTGATTAATCATGTTGTTCGTGATGTTGTTCGATTATGTTGAGGTGTAGATGTGATGTTGTTGGGTCGGTGATGATGAGACTAACTCATTCGATACAATTTGTTATTATGAGTCGATAATAGCTATTACACATAGTGAGGAGGAAGGCATCACCATTCTTTATGTAAATAATACAGGCAGGTGTTGCCAATACTCGATTTCGTGATCTCTGATTGATTTATTGTGTTTTGGGGATTTATTATCCGGTTGTGATGAGTTCAAATTCAGTATAATACCTTCGATTACAACACAGCCTCCGTATCACAGCGTTGGAGAACGGTCGGTGTATACCCGCAACCCCATGTAGTCATTGGCTAATAATCGCTTTTGGAACCTTAGCCAGAGTCTACATTAAAACTGTTTTTCGTAAGGTCGCTGTCGTGTTCGTTAGCTGGTATGACACCTTTCAGATGATGGTGGCGATGAGGATGAAAGCATTTGTGTTTATCTGAGCATTGATTTAATCCGTTTATCAAACGCGCAACACGCGTGAGGGTACAACCCTAGTTTTGTTTAAAAACATAATGCAACGGTCATATGACCATTTGAGTATTAAAATATTATTTTTTGAAATTTTATAAATACGCACGTCATTTTTCACCTACTTTATCATGTAATCATGTTTCCAAAATGACTCAAACAATAATTAAGCCAAAACAATGAACAAACATCAAATTAGCAGGTTTTACATTAACTAAAAATAATTAATAAGCCAAAACAATGAACAAACATCAAAAGGCAAACTAATATTATGACATATCATCTAAAAATATAAGCAAGATGTAGGACGTGATTTAAACATGTGGTACATGTAGATTTCTCTAAGAGAGATTATAAAAGGAAAACACCTCTCTTTAATACGGGACTAAGAGAGGATTAAGAGGATTTCCTTACTTCTTATCACCAAAATTTGTCCCGTTTTTATGTATAAAAACTAATTTTTTTACATAACTTAAACATTTTAACTGTAACCGATAGAGAAAAATATTATATGATGACTCTTCAGTTAAAAAGTTTAGATTCGTCACTACCTCTCAATCAATCAAATTAACAAAATATTCATAAATACACTCATACATACATACATACATACATACATACATACATACATACATACATACATACATACATACATACATACATACATACATACATACATACATACATACATACATACATACATGCATGCATGCATACATACATACATACATACATACATACATACATACATACATACATACATACATACATACATACATACATACATACATACATACATACATACATACATACATACATATATATATTGTATATGGTCATCTTCTATTGTATATGTGATTTGATCCAATAAATCTCGATGATGAATTGAAGATGGGCGGTAACGTCCTCCCGAGTCCCGACATTAAGACACCTTTGTTATGTGGAAAACTAATGTCTCATCATGTTGAATAAGTGCATCCTAATTACATGTGACATTAAGTGAAAAGTCTAGATACATTCTAACGTCTTTTGATGAATTTCTATTTTTAACTCCGTTCTTTTATTTTTATAAAGTTCACGAACCAACGTACTCTTAATTTTCTTAATTAACTATATATTAATTTGCAACTTTAATTTACATTGTTAGTTGTAATTTTGGCATGCTTTGTCATGCCCCACTTGTTTTTTTAATCTTACTTTTTTTTTTACTTTTAACATAATATTTTACATCTTTTACAATTTAACCCCAACAATTTTTTACTATCAACTTTGGTCCCTATACTTTTAATTTTTTGTAATTTTTTTGTTTTACATTTTGGTATAAATTTTGCGAATTAACACGAAAACAATGTTTTTACACCTGTTTTTTCTTATTAACGGCCCCGTCACAACAAGAAGGTCACATATCGACTTAGTTATTGTTTTCTATGTTTTACATTTTACGTGTCTGGTTTGACGTTTTTACATCTACTTTTCTTTTCTTTCGGTTTAATTTTTTTTTCTTTTTTTATACGAACTTTTTTTTTGTAACTTTGTTTTACATTGTTAGTTGTAATTTTGGCACACTTTGTTGTACCCCACTTGGTTTTATATTAATCTTATTTTATTACTAATATCCTAATATTTTACATTTTACCATTTAACCTCAACATATTTTCACTTTCAACTTTGTTATTTATATTTTTCATCTTTTACAAAATTTTCATTACATTTTGGTTTAAATTTTGTAAGTTAACACGTCGCAACATGCATGTGTGGTTCAATGTTTTTACGGCTATTTTTTTAGTTTGTTTTATATTGCAATATCAACTGATGTTATGTTTTATAGTTATTACTATCTTACTTTTAGCGAACCATGTATTTTATATCTATTCAAAACATATGATATAACTAAAGTAATAATAAAAATAAATATGTAACTGATGTGCATTTTTGTAACATAATAAAGAAAATTAACTCATATGCTTAAACTTTTAAAATTTTGAGATATTTAAAAAAAGTTGAATAACTTAAACTAATTGTTAAACATTAAATAAATTAAATATAGTTTAGACTTATGCATGATTATTAAATAGTAAAAATCATGTAACACGTGTTGTAAGTTATTATAAAGGTTGGTAAGATATTAGTAGCGGAAGTAATAAGGAGACAAAAAATGGAACCGACGATTTTACTTGTTCAAATGTGACTTTTTGACCGTATCATTTAAATATATTTCCCAATCTTTTATACCTTTAGTTACTCATGTCTCACGTGTTATATTATTTTTGTTTTGTTTATTATTTAAAACCTATAGTATATAAATCTAAGTGTTGGGTCGTCAAAAGGTCTTTATATATTACATATCATCAAATAAGTTTATGTCTAAATTCTTTTTAAGAAAATTAGAATCATTAAAGTTGTATAAAGCAGAAATATTTAACATTTTAACCACTACAATCTTTATAATCAAATTTTATATGAAGGAATTTTAAGATGAAAATTTTTTAAAACTATATTTTTTAAGAGATATTAATTTTTACATTAAAATAAATTATATGTATTTTAAATGTTCGAGGGAACATGCATTCATATACAAAAATGCAGACATAGATGCTTAGAAAGGATAATAGCGTACCTGATAAGAATGAATCTAATTGCAACTTATATAATATGTAAGTAGAAAAGTTTAATAAAATGCCAATGTATTTGATTAATACATGAAACATATACATGGACACGTACGAGAATCCATCTCTTATTCTCATTTAGGTTACTAGTTTGAAAGGAGTGATTTGGATTTAAGGTTGTAAAAACAAAGAAAAAAGACGGTAAAGGAGACAATCGTCCGATCTTGTAGAGGATTTACAGAGAAATTGAAATCAAACTTGGATAATCTGAGAGTCGTGAAAATCAATTTTAGATCGAAATTATTTGATAATTCACCGTAGTATCTCAACCGGATACAGTTCAAAACCAACGTAATATATGTTTATGTGTGTGTTTCAAGAACCAGATGAGGTGCAACATGACCAACTTTGCTTTGAAATGGACATTTGCAGGGTCTGCAACTTGGACCCCGCTCCTAGGGTGTTACCCCCCGGAAATCCCCATTGCTTAGGGACATCGCCTCCTAAGAAGGTTTTCAATATCGAAGATCAAAATAAACTCAAACAAATGTAATACTGCGCACCTCCTGACTTGTTTGATAAATATTATGATCACATTCGTCGTTAGTTAATTCAATTACACTAAAATATCTGATATGATTAACAATACCATATTTGCTCAGGATCTAGTCATGATATGTCTCATCACTAAGGGTGATGAAGATACTTAAATTATTCACCCTCTCTCTTCTTTGGAGCATATTCAGTTAGATCGTAGTGTGGACGCATGGGTTTGGGAGTTGGATGGGGTTCATGAATTTTCGATAAAAGATGTTAGGAAGGTCATTGGTTCACAACGAATAATATATGTGTGTGGAGAGTTCTCAAAAATAGACTTCCAACTTGGTTAAATTTGAACTCTAAGGGTTTGGATATTCTATCTACATTGTGTCTTTTTTTTGTGATATTGACCCTGAGTTAGTTCATCTCTTACTTTGCTTTCATTAAATAGGTTGCTAGCTTCGCTAATTGATTGGATTGATATCTCTCATTTTTCGTTAAAGAAAAAAGGAGTTTATTAAGGATTGTGTTCTTTGTGGCATGATGGATTATTTGGAAGCTTCAAAATTATATCATATTTGGGAGGAATTCCAATTAGAATGTTTTTGCTTTTGATGTCATCATGCATTATTTCTTTGTTTTAGGAACTGTAATTGTATCCTAACTTGGAACAAGTGGCTCAAAAACATGATGTTATGTTTGTAGTTTGTTTTTTTGGCCAGCTAGTTTCTTGCTAATCGTCTTATAATAATGTAATTGTAGTCGTTCAAAAAGAAAAGTTTGGTGTGTATGTTATTTGGCTTAGGTCACAAAGTTCTTGTTATCATTCCGTCCGCCATCGCACGTTGCGTAAGTCTTGCTGATTTAGAGGAATCCTTATCGACAATCCTCTTGATCTAATCGTTTGAGGGTTGGGTTTACTCATCCCAGTGGATCTCTAAACAACTAAAAACCAATTACACTTACAAATAGATTAAAAACAACTGTAAACAGGTTATATGTTACTTCTAACGGTAAAATTACAAAGCTCAACCCATTTAAACTATTCACTTTCTATCTACCAACTTCATCACGTGATTCACACATTTAAAATAACACACTTAATATGTAACTATTTTTTTAATTCATTTATACTATTTTGAGTTATTTCCACATGTTTGGTTCCTTTCAAACTAAAATATTGAAGCAATAGTCGGTAGTCCCACCACTTTGAGTAAACAATAACTCTTTCTCTAATCTATAGTTTTTTAACGACGAATATACGATCCTGCTTTGAAGGATATGTGTTATCTTAATTGGTCCACCTATCCGTTTCCCAGCCGGGACCGCACCCCCAACCCCCTTAGGAGAAAACTCATTGCTGAGAAAACCCCCTGATTCAATTCTGAGCATTTTTTGTTTAGAGCGAGACTTGAACCCATGACCTCCCATTTATTTACATATCATGAGTATCTCATCTTAATTAGTTGGGTTAAAGATCATTTGTCTTTCTATAATCTATCTATAAACTATAATCCGTTTGTAACTTCTCCACATTTAATAATCTATAACAAATTTTGTAAAACCCGAAGTTGCAAAGGAATACATTTTTATTAGATAACTTTTTTCTAATATATTTTATTTTCTGCAAAAAGAGAAAGTGTGCTCCCTTGTGAAAATAATTTCCTACATTAGGTAACTTTATCTTTCATGCAAAATGAAGGTAAGTTCACATGGCTAGATGATTTCATAAAGCACTATATTTTTTTAAAAATTTTTCCCATATCTTAATAGCTATTCAATCTCGAGTCAAGTTTGAGCATAGACAATTTTGTTAACGTACATTTTTAGCTAGATACGTGTATTCTAGCCCAAAGCTTAGCATGCACGTTAAAAGACCAACAACCCAAACAGCCTTTTAGATCGGAAATAAAACATAATATACTTGTTACAACATTGTTTTGTTGTAAATTCTCATTCACTTATTCTAAAACATGAAACACAACTTTGTTAATTTTACTAAAAAGTTTCTAGAATAAAGTAATTCATATTAAAAACCATAAATGTGAAAAGGAAATGAAATCAATTGAAAAGGTGAAAATTTGTTGGAAATATAATGTGGTTATCAATTCTCATAATGTACCATGATTCATAAATATTGCATATGGATTGCAATGGATTTGGGGACATAACGAGGTCCCAAACAAATAAAAGTCAAACGGTCAAACCGTCCGGTAACTAAGGCAGAGTGTCCACAAATGGTGTTTGTATTGTTACATTGGTTCCTTTTCAAACACCAAACTTCAAGAATTTGGTTACTTAGACCCATGTATATATCTTATATTATCCTTCGGTTTTTCATTGTAAAACTAAGAAATTGGTGATTTATTGATTTATTGAATAATATATCAAGTTTGAGTACAAATATAAGCTTCAAGATATGTTTGATATCAAGTAGTTTATATAACTCAAGTGGATTTTTTATTGAGCCTAATTACACATATATTATTGTAATTTTTCCTTGAACGCGAAAAAAATTGCAACTCTTTAATTTGGCATTGGTTTAGCTATCGAACATAATTTGTTAGGCGTTTTAACCTATTCGTTACGTTAAAATCAAAATTTAAAACCTAGACGAAGAACTAAAAGACATGTATAGTTATTGAATCAAGATTAATATTTGGAATAATATTTTAAGTCGACCTTTGTCTCCTGTGGTCTTATGTCTACTTATGGTATCCCTAATTAGTTTTAAGTTTGATTAGCTTGTTGAAGTCATAATAAGCCTTTGATTTAGCAGTACCAAGTTGTTGATAAGTTGTCTGTTAACCAAGTGGCTACTGTTTTAAGTCCTATATAAGATTATATTGTTGTTTGGAAAATTGGCTTGTGAGTGTTTTGTTACATTGCAGGATCGGGTTTTGTCACTTAACACTTGTTTTTTCTCTCACTCACTTATAATAGTCACTCAACAAGATGAAGCAATTCTTTGACAGAGTTGATAGTAATATAATAAGTAACAACAAGCAGAAATATTTTCAAGGCACTTGTATATATTATTTCTCAACTCAAGATTACAAGACACTTACAGCATACTACAAGAGTTACAATGAGAAACTATATATACTAGATCCTACAGCCGGTTATACTTGATACCAGCTGGAAACCTAAGACTAAAGCATATACTACAATGCTATAGTTAAGGTATCTTAGATAAAGTATTATCTAAGATATGGTAGTCATGACATGTCCATGACTTACCTTTTGTCACCAACTAAAGATGGCAACTGTACTTAACATGAAAAGGTAAACAGTAGATTAAAGTATGGTCAACTACATGGCTTTTGAGAAAACGCCATGCAGTATCTCAGAGATTTGCAGCGGACTGTCAGACAGACCATACTTATGTCTACTGGATAATAGAAGTGTTCTTCCGAAGGTTAACTGGCTTCGGAAGAACAAGTTCTTCCGAAGCCACTTATACTTCGGAAGATGCTTCTATGCTTCCGAGGCTTTAAGGACTTCTTTATTCTTCGGAAGTTGACTTCAGAACTTTGTCTTCAAGTCTTGAACCTTCGGAAGTAGCTTCTTTACCTTCGGAAGTTGGAGTTCTCCTTCGGAAGTGTATTTTACACTTAGACTTCGGAAGAACTCTTTCTTCCTTCGGAAGTCCCACACTTGGCTTCGGAAGTCCTTTGCATGTAGTACTCAAAATCTTCTAAGTGATATGTTTTTGGTTGCAACAGCCTCTTATGATCCAACAAACTCCCCCTAGGCTGATGCTACCAAAACTTCACTTATCTCTACTTCTCAAAGTTTTCAGCACCAGGGATAGAAGATATTTGTCTGTCTCTCTGTTCTTCCCGGAAGTGGTGCTGAGAAGCTTGTACAAGTCATTCGTGGATAGGAGATCCAGTCTATCACTTTGAATGACATGTACCCTTTGTTGTGACCCCCTGAAGAGAGTTAGTTGACGGGAGTTGTAGTCATACTCCCATCTAACTATGGACTCAAGTTCAGGACCTTCAACCATTTGAAGAAAGGCTTTGCCTTTGGTTGCTGATCCTTTCCTTTGCTCCTCCTCTCTCAGTTTTGACTCCTCTTCGACCTTGCTTCTTGCAGTGAGCTCGGCCATGTGAAGGCTGCCTAGATGATTTCTGATGTGAGCAGCTACTTCGGAGTTTGAGGGGTTGGAGAATGGTTTCTCTGCTAACTCAGCAATATCGAATCTGCTTAAGTGTAGCAGAGATGAGGCATTCAGCCTGTTAATCTCACCATTCTCTCTCTCAACAACAAAGTTGTGAGAAGAGTCTTCGAACCTCCACTGGACTATCTTCTTTCTGGGTACAAGAGATTGTCTTGGTACCCTATCTCCTTTCTTTGTGTCCAGCAGAGTCACCAGCCTTCTCCTCAGCTTCTTTTCTTCCTCATTCAATGTATCTGAATTGAGGCCAAGAGTCTTGCGGCTTGGTCCAAAGTTCCTCTTGGCAGATCAAGAAACTCATCTCTTGTGAGGGAACTTGAGGATCCATCAACATAAGTCAGGTTGACTGTATCCTCCTCACAAGAGATGTCGCTCAGAGTAGTGCAGTTGATGAGCTTGGTTTTGATCTCCTTGAATTCCTCCATTGAGAGATGTTTAGAAGGCTGAGGGGATGGTTTGATTGGTTGTTGGGTAGGTTTAGGAGGTTGGGTTCTGGGTAAGGCTTTAGGTTGGATGATGGGTAGTTTAGGTGGTTGAGGTGAGGGAGTTGGTAGATGGGAGGTGTAGGTTCAGGGGTGAAAGGTTCAGGTTCAGTTTTGATTGGGAAGGGAAAGGGTATTGGTTCAGGTTGATGTTGGGTTTGGATATTTGGCTGAGAGGTGGCTTTGAAGGTCATCCCCTGTCCCCTTCTATACATCTCCTTTCTTCTCCCTGCACGAATGTCAGCCTTGATGTCACTGACATGTCGTTGCAGAGTCTTTTCAGACATTGGACCCACTTGCCTGCCAGAGAAGCCGTGAGCTTTAAGATAGTTCTTCATCCAAGCTTTGTCACCTATCTTCTTGGCGGCAGACAGTCCAGCCTCTTCTTCCTTCTTCTTCTTCTCTACCAGCTTCTCCCTTGCAGCTCTCTTTCTCTCCTTCTCCATTTGATCTTGCTCTTTGTTAAAGAGCCACAAGATCGTGTCATTGTTGTGTGGAGATAACTCATCTTGAGAGAATCCTCTGGAGAGTAGGAAAGTGATCCTTTCTCTCCTGAGCTGCAGATCAGCTTCTCTTTCTTTTCTCAGCCTTTCTTCTTCTAAGGCCAACCTTGCTTCTTCTTCTTTTTGCTGTTTTTGCAGCAAGGTTGCCTTTTCAGCTCTATCAGCTCCTCTAATGGTAGCAGGAGTACATCTTCCGAGGCAGCCCCTAGACTGACTAGTCTATCAATTACCTCCACCCTTCTTCTATTGTTGATTGCCTCTTGGTTGGCTGCAGCTGCTTTTGAACTTGCAGCTAACAGTTTCCCAGTTGGCAGTCTTCCTTTCCTTTTTTGAGTTTCTCCAGCCTTTCTTCTTCCAGAAGCTCTTCCGAAGTCATCTTCCTTTTACCTTTAATGTCTTCGGAAGTGCTAGACTTTGGTGGTTCTTGGGTAGAAGACTCAGGTTGGTGGTGGAGGTAGGAGCTGAGGTCAATGCAGATGTAATGGCTAGTGGTTGGCTGAGAAAATCCTCCCTATTAACCTCAGATGCAAGTTCCAGAATTGCATCTGTGACTATTAGATCATCGGAAAGAGAGAACAGTCCTTCCGCAGCAGCAATTTCATTCAGCTTCGGAAGTTTGAGTTGGTTCTTCCGAGGCTTCAAATTGTGCTTCGGAAGCCTGTGAAAACACACCTTCTGTCCCAACTATTTCAGTTGCTGGGCCATCAGTCCTAGTTTCCCCTTCGAAATCAATCTCAGGTTCCACTTGGGCCTTAGGTTGACCAACTTCCTCAACAGTGGTAGGAGGTGCATTCAACCTTTGAAGCTCTTGAGCTCCAAAGTATAAACTCACAGACATATCTGGACTGGGTTGATCAATGAGGGACTCTAAAAGGAACTTGTTGAAGATCCTATTTAGATCCTGAAGCATCCTTTGATCCACTTGAATCACAACTGGAGGAGGCTCAGGGAAGATGGTGGTTTGTTGCTTGAGCTCAAAGAAGTGAGAGCTTGACTGGTGGAATCCTGTCTTTGACTTAGTCCTCAACATTCTCCCCCTTTTTGGTAGCATCATCTTGAGAGGTAGATGAGCTAGAGGAAGAGGTCAAGGAGACTTGAATGGGTACATGCCTAACAGATCTCTCAATCTGTTTCTCAGCTAGTTTTACCTTGAGATTTTCAATCTCAAGTTGCTGAGTGGCAGACCTATCCTCTAAAGTCTTAACCTTTGATTCAAGGTTTGAGACTTTAGAAAGTAGGTCTCTTATTGTGAGTTGCAGTCTTCCCTCATCTTCTTTGGAAGAATCACGGGGAGATGAGGTAACATACCTAGTATGTTCATCCTCACCACCAGATGTGGTTTCTTGGCACCCTGGTTTCCCTTGCACAATGATGTCTCTTTCAGAGGCATCATAGGGCATGGTTGCCGTAGATTCAGTCTGACTATTGTTACCACTGTCCTGAGGATCCAATGAGGCTCCTTCAGTAGTGGCAGCTGAATCTACATGAGTCCCCTCCACATCAGTGGGACTCACCTCAGTTGGGCTTTGCTGGTGTGGGCTAAACAAGAGGTTTCTCTAGGCTCTGTTGATCCTTAATGGGGTGTTGTGTGGATCAACTTCATTGCCTTGGAGAGACATAGTCTCTTCACCAGCTCCGGTCAATAGGTCAAAAAGAGAAGGAATGAAGACCTAAAGACCCGGGACTTTGATCAATGTCAAAAGGCATTGAGCTGTCCCTTGGTGGCTGCTCAGGGGAGTGTAGAGACTCACCCTGAGGGCTATCAGCTGGGGTTATGGGCTCATGGGTCTGAGACTGAGGAGACTCAAGACCCATATTGAGGTCAATAGTGAAGGATTGGGGGACCTCTGGCTGAGTGGGAGCCCCTTGTTCCACTCTAGCCTTTTTGGTTTGAAGAGGAGGGGCTTGTTCAATCAGAGTAGATTGAACAAGGGTTCGTTTGGTTCGTCTCTGATAGGTGACTTTTATTGGTGGAGAAGGTAGATTTGGAATGGTGAGGGTTGTTGCTGGTGTGGGTTCATCACCTGTGGGGATAACAGGGATGTCACCAGGAGCCATTGGCTCAATCATACCTGGAAGTAGTGCGGTATCCCTTCCAGTGTAGTTGGTAGACACTCTCTTCAGTACTTTGAAGATAGTCGGCCTCATTGAGGAGCAGATAGAGCAGCTGAACAGACAAGCTTACTCTGATCTAGCTCGCAGTTGATTATGTGCTGTAGAAATCTGGGATACATAAAGAATGTGTCCCTTTGCAGATTTCCCATGAGATTAGTCAGCACAAACCTGGAGTAGTTGAAGCGCAAGCCTTGTACCAACCCATGAACTAGGCACCCGAGTTCATAGGGAATTTGATCCCATCCCCCGATTTGTTAGATAAGCAGTGGAGAACCACATGTAGCAGGAACTTCCACTTGTATGAGAAGTTGAATTTGTAGACTGTAGACCTGCTTACATCTCCACCGTATCCCATTTGGAGATAAGAGTTATCTAACTCAGACTTGGGAATTCCGTCGGTGCGCCTTCATCATGGAGCTCAAGATGCTCCCTGATGATTTGTTCAGTAACGACCAACTCTTGGCCACATACACTTGACCTGATAGCACGAACCCCATTTAGGGTTTCAACCCGACTATTTGCCCAGAATTCGGACATTTGGTTGGTGTAAATGGTAGGGTTTACAGTCAGTGCTGTGTAATATGAAGATTGGGCTAGAAAGAGATAATATCAGAGAAGTCGGCATCCCTTGAGGAGTCAAGGAGTGCGACTTGGTTGTGCTGAGGGTTTAGAGCCATTTGGAAAGGTAGCAGAGGAAAAGTTCTTGAGAGAGGTAAATTGGTGAAGAAGAAAGCTTTTAGGGCAGTGAATTGGGTAAAAAGAGTGTAAGTGATTAACCGGAAGTATTTAAATGGGTGAAATGGCGGTTTAAAGGGTGGTTTGGATAAGATGATGTGAGGGTTCAGAGGATGATGTGACAGGGGCGGTAAGGTTAAGCCATTTAAATAATCCGACATCATTAACAAAATCTTTACTTTTTACAGAGTGGGGCCCAAAGATTTCCGTTACACAGTAAAATCCTTCTTCCGAGTATAAGGTATTTCCGAAGGTAAAGTTCTTCCGAAGGCAAATGTATTCCGAAGGTAAATAAATTGCTTCCGAAGATACATGTTGCTTTCAAGTGGAAAGTATTAAGTGCTTCGGAAGTAGATCTGAGATTACCTCAATCGCTTCTTCCGAGACTTAGTATACTTTCCGAGAAGAAAATTATCCTATGAGAAATTTGCTTCGGAAGTTATGCTAGATATCTTCCGAAGGCAAGTTTCTCTTCGGAAGAACTTATACTTAGTTAAATAAGAAAGGATCTTTTGTAACAGGGCTTAGATTGTATTGACATAAGACTTTACATATTGAAAAGGTTTTCAAATGAGATTGACTAGTCAATGTTTATCATCCCAATAGCTGTAATAAGATACTTAAATCTTTGTTCATCAAATGCTTTGGTGAACAGATCAGCATATTGTTCATTTGAATTGACTTTGACTAGTTTGATAAGATTTTTCTCATGAATATCTCTAATGAAATGATACCTGATGTCAATATGCTTTGTCTTTGAGTGCTTCACTGGATTTTCTGTGATGGATATAGCACTGTTGTTGTCAATGTGGATAGGAGTGCTCATGAAGTTGAATCCATAGTCAATCATCTGGTTTTGAATCCACAGCAGCTGAGCACAGCAACTTGCAGCAGCAATGTATTCAGCTTCAGCAGTTGATGTAGAGACACAGGATTGCTTTTTGCATTGCCATGAGATGATCCTTCCACCAAGAAATTGACATCCTCCTGATGTTGATTTCTTGTTGATGTTGCAGCCACCATAATCACTGTCAGAGTATCCATAGAGATTAAAATCACTATTTCTTGGATACCAGAGACCTAACTTAGGTGCTCCTTTGAGGTATCTGAGGATTCTCTTGACAGCAATTAGGTGAGACACCTTTGGAGCAGCCTGATATCTTGCACAAATGCAAGTTGCAAACATGATATCAGGTCTACTTGCTGTAAGATACATCAGAGAACCAATGATTGCTCTATACTGATGTTGATCAGTATCCTCCCCCTCAGAGTCAGGGCATAAATCATGGTTTCTGGGTATGGGTGTCTTTGCTGCTTTACAATCCTTCATATCAAATCTCTCTAAGATGTCATTGACATACTTAGATTGATTGATGAAAAACCCTTCCTTCAGTTGCTTTACCTGAATTCCAAGGAAAAAGTCCATTTTTCCCATAGAACTCATTTCGAACTTCTTCTTCATAATGCTCTCAAAGTCTTTGCACATTTGGTCATTTGAAGAACCAAATATGATGTCATCGACATAGACTTGAACTAGCAAAATGTCTTTCCCAGACTTTCTGATAAAGAGAGTCTTGTCAATGGTTCCTCTAGTGTAGCCGTTCTTCAGAAGAAATTGAGACAATGTCTCATACCACAGCCTAGGTGCTTGGTGCAGCCCATATAGAGCTTTATCCAATTTGCACACATAGTTTGGATGCTGTGGGTCTTCAAATCCTGGAGGCTGGCATACATAGACTTCCCTATCTATATCCCCATATAGAAAGGCACACTTGACATCAAGCTGGTAGACAGTGAAATTCTTGGATGCAGCATAAGCAAGGAAGATCCTAACTGCCTCAAGTCTTGCAACAGGTGCAAAGACATCAGTATAATCAATTCCTTCCTCTTGAGTGTATCCTTGAACCACTAGTCTTGCCTTGTTCTTGATAATCAAGCCTCTGTCATCTCTTTTATTTCTGAAAACCCACTTGGTGCCTATAGGTACTTGACCAGATGGTAGCGGACATAGGTTCCAAACCTTCTGTCTTTTGAATTGAAGCAGCTCCTCTTGCATTGATTCAACCCAGCTACTATCCTTTAAGGCATCTTCCACCTTCTTGGGTTCCATTTGGGATAAGAAGCATGAGTACAGGCAGACATTCCCATTGTGAGTTTGTCCCCTTGTTCTCACACCCTCAGAGACTTCCCCTATGATGTTTTCAGCTGGATGAGTATTGTGAATTCTAAGTCTTGGAATCACCTCCAGCTGCAAAGATAAGTCCAAGTTGGACATATTTTGCTCTGGAGCTTGAATACTTGGTCCAGCTGCTGTTTCAATCTCATTCAATGAGGACTGATTGAATGAAAGAGAAACATCATCATTTCTTTGCTGTGAAGCATCATTAACAGTTGCCTGTTCCTTCAAAATGCTGCTTCCATCAGCTTGGTGTTGTGTAGGATCACCTGAGGAGACTTGAAGATCATCAGGTGAATCCCTTGTTGAAGTTCCACTATTTCTTGAAATGGTTATACTGTCAGATCTTTCAATAGTGGAACTTGATTTGTTGTTGTTCTTGGAGAACTTGGAGCAGGTCTGGGAAGCTCAAACAGTTGATCTTCATCAGAATTGCCTTGAGCACCTGTTCCAGCTGAAACATTCTCACAAGATGGTTTAGAATAGTTTGGAAACAATTCTAAATCAAAAATATGATCAGGGCCATTCCCCCTAACACAAGGAGTGTGCTCATTAACTACAATGTTGGAGGATTCCTCAAATTGTTGGTTTTTAATGTTATAAACCCTGTAAGCTTTAGAGTGGGAGGAATATCCAACAAAGATGGCATCATCTGACTTTTCAGCAAATTTTGCTAAATTGTCTTTTGTGTTAAGTATGGTACACCTGCTGCCAAAGGACCTTAGAAAGCCAATGAACGGTGGCCTCTTGTTCCATAGCTCATAAGGGGTCTTTCCATGTGGCTTTACTACAAGAACTCTGTTCTGCACATAGCATGCAGTGCTGACTGCCTCTGCCCAGAATGTTAGAGGCAGCTTTGAATCAGCTAACATAGTCCGAGCAGCCTCAATAAGTGTCCTATTTCTCCTCTCAGCAACACCATTTTGTTGAGGAGTTCTAGGAGCACTGTATTGTCTGGCAATCCCTTTTGAGTTACAGAATGAGTCAAGAACAAAGTTCTTAAACTCAGTCCCTTGATCACTTCTGATTATTTTAACCTTGTGATCAACTTGATTTTCTATTTTAAGAATAAAAGATTTTAAAGTTTCAGCAGTTTCATCTTTAGTTCTTAAAAGAATACCCATGTAAATCTAGTAAAATCATCAACTATCACAAGGCAATATGATTTCCTTCCAATGCTCATTATACTTGTGGGACCAAATAGATCCATGTGCAATAAGTGTAATGGAGTAGTGATAGAGTTAACAACTTTGGATTTATGAGAAGACCTGTGTTGTTTCCCTTTCAGGCAAGCAACACAGTTATCTTTGCAGAAAAATTCCTTTTTAGGCAAACCATGTACCAAGTTATTTTTAGCCAATTTATTCATTGTCTTAAAATTGACATGACACATTCGTTTATGCCACAGTGTTGACTCATCACTATCAGCTTTGGAAAGAAAGCATGATACTTCTCCCATTGGGGAAGCATTGTTCATATCAAGCTTGTACATATCCCCTCTCCTGGGAGATCTAAGAAGCACCAATTCCTGAGGAATTGTCATCCCAGGTTTGAGGATGATGCACTCATGTTCTGTGAAAAGCATTTGATGCTTTTGATCACAAAACTGAGAAACACTTAACAGGTTGTGTTCAAGCTGTTTGACAAAATTAACTTTGTCAACTTTTAGTTTTCCATTGGATATACTTCCTCTGCCAGAAATATATCCTCCTCCGCCTCACCTCCAAACTGGACAGGACCTCCATCATAATGTTGAAATTGTTGAAGGAGAGATCTGTTTCCTGTCATGTGCCTGGAGCATCCACTATCTACTATCCAAATGTTGTTATTCTTGTCATATGGATGTCCCTGCACATAAGGTGAGAAATTAGTTTTGATTGGAAACCCAAGCCTTTTTGGTCTTGGGTTCTTCCAATGAAAGTGACATGATTGAACCAAAGTTTATGCATGGGGGTTCAATGGATGTCTTTGAAGAAGAGGTTTGGGCTACAGCATCTTCCTTGATCTTCCATTCCATCCCTTGGTTGATCATAGAAGATGAGCTTGATGAAGCTTTTGCAGCTTGGCATTCTTCCGAAGCTTCTTTCTTTTCGGAAGAGACCTTCACCACCTTTTCTTCCGAAGCAGTCTTCTTCTGGGATGGTTTCAAGGGAACTCTTTTGTGAGTCTTTGCAGCTTTTACTTCCGAAGCCTTTTTCCTTCTCGGAAGAAGAGTTTTCTTCCGAGACAAGCCTTGCTTCGGAAACAAGCTTTCCCTTTTTCAACACTTGAACCATCTGATATGGTCCAAATGTGAAACCTTCCCTGACTCCTTCTCTTTTAACATTATTTGCATAATGTGTGCTAGCAGGATTGTAATAACAATCTTTAGCCATGTGGTTTTGCAAACCACACATTATGCATGCAATGTTAATTTTCTGGGAATTGGAGGGTTGCTGTTTCTTGTTCTTTTTCTCCTCATCAGCAACCTTTCCCTTTAACTTCTGATCCTTTGGTAGGACAGGAGTACTGGTATTATACTCCTTTCCTGAATCAGAAGGTCCAACCACCTGGAATCCTGCTGATATGAATACACCCTTTTGCTTTGGGTCTATCTTCAGCTTGGATTCAGCCACCTTCTTGGCAGTTTTTCTGGCTGCTTTAGCCCTGCTTCTTCTGGCTTTGGTGGTCAGAGATTGATCATCATTGGTCTGGGAGGGCTCAATTACCTGTTCCTTCCCTGTGATGGTCATGGTCTCCACAGTTGCATCACTCTTTGACTCTTTACAAGGTGGGTCAACAGATGGAACCTCTTGCTCTTCAGTACCACATCTTGGTTGTCTTACAGACTCATAAGAGTGTGGTGGAGCAATTTCATTGGTTCCCAACCCACTTTTGTTTTGATAACAAAGTTTGGAGTGAGAGGATGATGCAAGTATGGCTTGGAAGTTTTGCTCAGCAATAGCATACTTCCTGGCTTGAGCCTCAGCTGTGACAAGCTGGGCTTGAGCCTCAGTCAATTTGGATATTAAATCCTTGATTTGAGTCTTGTAGTTGGTGTGTTCATGTTTTAAAAGAGATACAGTTTTCTCTAACTCCTCAATTTTCTTTTGGTAGTCAGATTCAGCTCTTTTAAAATCAGATTTTAGCACATTTAAAGACTCAATATCGGATTTAATTTCCATATTGTAGTCCTGGTACAACTTAACCTTAGCAATGCAAGCAGGGGTACAGAGATGTTCATATACCTTATTTTCATCTGTTCCTGCCATGAGTGCTTGAGCAGGAGTCACATCTTGAACCATAAAGCTCCAGTCAACTTCTTGAGCCATAGCTGCAGTTTCAGTTGACTTCCCATTGGGCTTTGGTGTAGAAGGATGTGTGGAGGCCTGTGAGGTTCCCGGGTTGGACTTGGGAGCCTTGCATTCCCTTGCAAAGTGGCCAAGCTGGTTACAGTTGTAACACTTAGCCTTGCTTTTGTCAAACCCAAACTTGCTAGTGATTGGGTTTTGAGGGAATTGCCTTCCAGTTCTCTTAAAGAACTTCTTCGCTCTGTAGGTAAGGAGAGCCATTTGCTGGACAATGTCCACATACTCTATGTCATCTGGACTAAAGCACTCAAGATCATCAAAGCAGAACTGATGATCATTGGAGTGTCCACTCCCTGAGACAAACGCACAGCCCTCCTGAAAGGAGCTTTGCTGAGCTTGATGAGACCTTGGAGTCTCAGGGATGTGATGTAAGGCCCAGATGAACAAGATGGCTGCTGGGTGTATGACAGGTACTCTGCTGAGACTGTGGGATACCTGAGCCTTCAGCAACCATTAAAGCGTTGCTAGCAGGAAGGCTCAAGGGTCTGCTTGCTTGGTGACCCTTCTTGCTTTCCCATTTCCAAACGGTATCCATCTAGGATCCCATAGAGTTCGGTCATGGTGAGAGTGTTTAAATTCTCTGTTCTCTTAATGGAGACACAGTAGAAAGTCCACTCATTGGGTAGAGCACTCATGAACTTCCTGGTAAGGTCTCTTAGTTCTTGAGTGATTCCCACAGATTGGAGGGAGGAGATAAGATCCATATACCTGAAGTATTGCTGGCTAAAAGTTTCTCCAGCAACATAGGTGAAGTTCTCGAACTGCTGCTTCAGTGAGTCCTTCTTTGAATCATTAGAGCTCGAGTACATCTGAGCAAGTGCATCAAAGAGTTCTTTGGCTGACTTGCAATGCTCAAACCCCACCATGATGGAGTTTGGGATTGCAGTCATGAGAACAGTCATAGCATTGCTGTCAATGTCGAGCCTCTTCCTATCTTCATCAAATAGTCTTCGACATCCTTTTCGATCATGGCACCCCGTTTCCACCAGCAACTTTTGGCTTGTACGGGCCATTCACGATGGATTGCCACATCTTGCTATCCTGGTATCTGATGAAGCCTTCCATTCTTCTGCTCCAGGACCTGAAGTTTTCAGGATCGATGATAGGAGCTTTGGTCATCGTTCCCATTTCGACTTCAGATTTGTTGAGGGCCATTTTTGAGTGAGGTATAAGGAGGAGTGAAAAACTTGGTTGATTGGATGGTAAGATCTTACAATCAAGAGCCTAAAAAGCTCTGATACCAATTGCAGGATCGGGTTTTGTCACTTAACACTTGTTTTCTCTCAAACTCACTTATAATAGTCACTCAAACAAGATGAAGCAACGTCTTTGACAAGAGTTGATAGTAATATAATAAGTAACAACAGCAAAGTATTTTCAAGGCACTTGTATATATTATTTCTCAACTCAAGATTACAAGACACTTACAAGCATACTACAAGAGTTACAATGAGAAACTATATATACTAGATCCTACAGCCGGTTATACTTGATACCAGCTGGAAACCTAAGACTAAAGCATATACTACAATGCTATAGTTAAGGTATCTTAGATAAAGTATTATCTAAGATATGGTAGTCATGACATGTCCATGACTTACCTTTTGTCACCAACTAAAGATGGCAACTGTACTTAACATAAAAGGTAAACAGTAGATTAAAGTATGGTCAACTACATGGCTTTTGAGAAAACGCCATGCAGTATCTCAGAGATTTGCAGCGGACTGTCAGACAGACCATACTTATGTCTACTGGATAATAGAAGTGTTCTTCCGAAGGTTAACTGGCTTCGGAAGAACAAGTTCTTCCGAAGCCACTTATACTTCGGAAGATGCTTCTATGCTTCCGAGGCTTTAAGGACTTCTTTCTTTGGAAGTTGACTTCAGAACTTTGTCTTCAAGTCTTGAACCTTCGGAAGTAGCTTCTTAACCTTCGGAAGTTGGAGTTCTCCTTCGGAAGTGTATTTTACACTTAGACTTCGGAAGAACTCTTTCTTCCTTCGGAAGTCCCACACTTGGCTTCGGAAGTCCTTTGCATGTAGTACTCAAAATCTTCTAAGTGATATGTTTTGGTTGCAACAGCCTCTTATGATCCAACATCTTTCACATTTTAGTGAGTAGAATGATGATTGTTGTAGCTGGCAAGCTGAGAGTAGCTGAAAAGTAATTCGGTTTACTAGCCATTTAGCATACAAAGCTAATTCTTCTGCTCCTATAGTATTGATGTATTTACAAACCTTTGCTTATCATCCATGTCATATGATTTTATATAGAAATAAGATCACTTAAGAACAAATACAGAATCCTTGGTTCTTTTAATGGTATTGCAGTGGTTGTTCCAGCAATACGGTAGAGAATTTAACAGCTTTTTGTTAACTGCTATATTCTCCGATAGTCCGAGCAATCTTCATTTTGGTGATAAGTTTTACAAAACCTAGACATCTGAGCTCCAAAGTCTCTCCAAGAATATATTAACAATTGGACCCTAGCTTAGCATATCCTTCGTGGTCTCTCTCATATCCTTGTCCTATAATTTTTTCTTCCATTGCGTCCCACAGATCCTTAGCTTTAGTGTAATCTTAAACTTTTGTGCTATCTCATTTGTGAGTACCATTTGATAGAAGCATAAGCTTTATTATCAAGTTCCATTCTCTTAAGATCAATCTTCTCCGACATATGTTCTGGTTTTAGTAACCAATTCTTCTTTCTCATTCTTGTACAGGGAATGTACGGGCCTTGTTTTGATAGACCTCATCATCTGGGGTTCAGTATATATGACACGATTCTGAAAACGATACGCCCAATCTGGGTATCTTCCTGTTCAGTAGACGGGGAGGCTTTGTGCTTGCGCCATCTCTATATCGAGATTCAAGGTAGCAGTAATGTGCTTTAGATTAGCCATTGACCTTTTTTAACACAACAGAAATATTTTTCAAAGAACGAAGTTCTCGCGTGAAATAATAGCAACTTATCGCGCGGTAAGTTCAGTAACTGAATCTTGTGACAGGTTTATGTTTTTCGTGCGAAAAGA
>JACVEC010000123.1:0-53137 GCA_025215565.1 Flaveria ramosissima | reverse complement strand
GAGGGCGAAACGGGGAGCAAGGGCAGGGCTAAACAAAAAAACAGGGGAAGAAGAAGAAGAAGAAGAAGAGAAGAAGAAAAGAAGAAGAGAGAAGAAGAAGAAGAAGAAGAAAAGAGAAGAAGGAAGAAGAAGAAGAAGAAGAAGAAGAAGAGAGAAGAAGAAGAAGAAGGAAGAAGAATAAGAAGAAAGAAGAAGAAGAAGAAGAAGAAGAAGAAGAAGAAGAAGAATGAAGAAGAAGCAAGAAGAGAAGAAGAAGAAGAAGAAGAAGAAGAAGAAGAAGAAGAAGAAGAAGAAGAAGAAGAAGAATGAAGAAGAAGAAGAATAAGAAGAAAGAAGAAGAAGAAGTAAGAAGAAGAGAAGAAGAAGAAGAAGAAGAAGAAGAGAAGAAGAAGAACAGAAGAAGAAGAGAAGAAGGAAGAGAAGAGAAGAAGAAGAAGAAGAAGAAGGAAGAAGAAGAAGAAGAAGAAGAATGAAGAAGAAGAAGAAGAAGAAGAAGAAGGAAGAAGAAGAAGAAGAAGGAGAAGAAGAAGAAGAAGAAGAAGAAGAAGAAGAAGAAGAAGAAGAAGAGAAGAAGAAGAAGAGAAGAAGAAGAAGAAGAAAGAAGAAGAAGAATGAAGAAGAAGAAGAGAAGAAGAAGAAGAAGAAGAAGAAGAAGAAGAAGAAGAAGAAGAAGAAGAAGAAGAAGAAGAAGAAGAGAAGAAGAATGAAGAAGAAGAAGATAGAAGAAGAAGAAGAAGAAGAAGAAGAAGAAGAAGAAAGAAGAAGAAGAAGAAGAAGAAGAAGAAGAAGAAGAGAAGAAGAAGAAGAAGAAGAAGAAGAAGAAGAAGAAGAAGAAGAAGAAGAAGAAGAAGAAGAAGAAGAAGAAGAAGAAGAAGAAGAAGAAGAAGAAGAAGAAGAAGAAGATAGAAAAGAAGAAGAAGAAGAAGAAGAAGAAGAAGAGAGAAGAAGAAGAAGAAGAAGAGAAGAAGAAGAAGAAGAAGAAGAAGAAGAAGAAGAAGAAGAGAAGAAGAGGAAGAAGAGAAGAAGAAGAAGAAGAAGAAGAAAGAAGAAGAAGAAGAAGAAGACGAAGAAGAAGAAGAAGAAAGAAGAAGAAGAAGAAGAAGAAGAAGAAGAAGAAGAAAGAAGAAGAAGAAGAAGAAGAAGAAGAAGAAGAAGAAGAAGAGGAAGAAGAAGAAGAAGAAGAAGAAGAAGAAGAAGAAGAAGAAGAAGAAGAAGAAGAAGAAGAGAAGAAGAAGAAGAAGAAGAAGAAGAAGAAGGAAGAAGAAGAAGAAGAAGGAAGAAGAAGAAGAAGAAGAAGAAGAAGAAGAAGAGAAGAAGAAGAAGAAGAAGAAGAAGAAGAAGAAGAAGAAGAAGAAGAAGAAGAAGACGAAGAAGGAAGAAGAAGAGAAGAAGAAGAAGAAGAAAAGAAGAAGAAGAAGAAGAGAAGAAGAAGAAGAAGAAGAAGAAGAAGAAGAAGAAGAAGAAGAAGAAGAAGAAGAAGAAGAAGAAGAAGAAGAAGAAGAAGAAGAAGAAGATAGAAGAAGAGAAGAAGAAGAAGAAGAAGAAAAGAAGAAGAAGAAGAAGAAGAAGAAGAAGAAGAAGAAGAAGAGAAGAAGAAGAAGAAGAAGAAGAAGAAGAAGAAGAAGAAGAAGAAGAAGGGGAAAAAGAAGAAGAAGAAGAAGAAGAAGAAGAAGAAGAAGAAGAAGAAGAAGAAGAAGAAGAAGAAGAAGAAGCAGAAGAAGAAGAAGAAGAAGAAGAAGAAGAAGAGAAGAAGAAGAAGAAGAAGAAGAAGAGAAGAAGAAGAAGAAGGGGAAGAAGAGGAAGAAGAAGAAGAAGAAGAAGAAGACGAAGAAGAAGAAGAAGAAGAAGCAGAAGAAGAAGAAGAAGAAGAAGAAGAAGAAGAAGAAGAAGAAGAAGAAGAAGAAGAAGAAGAAGAAGAGAAGAAGAAGAAGAAAGAAGAAGAAGAAGAAGAAGAAGAAGAAGAAGAAGGAAGAAGAAGAAGAAGAAGAAGAAGAAGAAGAAGAAGAAGAAGAAGAAGAAGAAGAAGAAGAAGAAGAAGAAGAGGAAGAAGAAGAAGAAGAAGAAGAAGAGAAGAAGAAGAAGAAGAAGAAGAAGAAGAAGAAGAAGAAGAGAAGAAGAAGAAGAAGAAGAAGAAGAAGAAGAAGAAGAAGAAGAAGAAGAAGAAGACGGGGAAGAAGAAGAAGAAGAAGAAGAAGAAGAAGAAGAAGAAGAAGAAGAAGAAGAAGAAGAAGAAGAAGAAGAAGAAGATGAAGAAGAAGAAGAAGAAGAAGAAGAAGAAGCAGAAGAAGAAGGAGAAGAAGAAGAAGAAGAAGAAGAAGAAGAAGAAGAAGAAGAAGAAAAGAAGAAGAAGAAGAAGAAGAAGAGGAAGAAGAATAAGAAGAAGAAGAAGGAAGAGGAAGAAGAAGAAGAAGAAGAAGAAGAAGAAGAAGAAGAAGAAGAAGAAGAGAAGAAGAAGAAGAAGAAGAAGAAGAAGAAGAAGAAGAAGAAGAAGAAGAAGAAGAAGAAGAAGAAGAAGAATGAAGAAGAAGAAGAAGAAGAAGAAGAAGAAGAAGAAGAAGAAGAAGAAGAGAAGAAGAAGAAGAAGAAGGAAATGAGAATGGGAATTATAAGAATAGTAATAATAAGAATTGTAATAATAGAACAAGAAGAAGAAGTATAACAAGAATAATAATTATAATAATATAACAATAATAATAATAATAAGAATAATAATAATAATAGTAATAATAATAATAACAATAATAATTATTAAAATAATTATAACAATAATAATAATTATAATAATAATAATATAATAATAATAATAATAATAATAATAATAATAATAATAATAATAATTATAATAATAATAATAATGATGATGATGATAATAATAATAATATAAAAAACACATTGGAAAGACCTATGGCGACACATGTCCTCGCATAGGTGTTTTCACTTTGGTGCGCGTGTATCCCGCCTGAGACGAAATAAAAATTAAAAAATAATATGACCGTGTAGCGACGATATGTGTATTCACTTTGGAGGTGACGGCGGGGGTCGTGATCAGCATGGCCATGCGTATTCACTTCCCTCAAGTTGGCAATCGTGTAAGTTACTTTTCATTTTAAAAAGACGTCTATGCACATCTTTTGAATATTACTAAATACTTTTATGTATCCATCTAGCATCAAGTAAAAAATGTTCAAAAGGAAGAAATTTAAATTTATTTGATAAATGGGCTGAAAAACAACAATCAACCACTATCAATTCAGTTTGACCACACCGGAAAAACAATATAAAGTCGTCGGAGAAAACAGTCAACTATTTATTAGGGCTTTATCAAATTATGTTTCATCTGTTCCTTTCCATTATCCTATTTAAGATAAAGTTCCATGTATTTTTAAGACATCTTTGTTTAATACCCTTGAGGCGAGTATTTTTATTTCTTTGTATTTTGGTTATCATAACTTTTATATTATTCTAGTTAATTTCTTTTTCTTTTTTTTGCAGGAATATTTTGATCTAGAGTCTCACTGTGCTTTAAATCACTGTCAGGGAATACAACTTGGAATTCATATGGACTGTCAGAGAGCTTTCAGGGACAGAAGATATGATATGAAGAAACATTTTTTGAATCATGGAGGTTATGATGATCTAGAGCGGGCTAGGAGTCATCCTCCAGATGGCCAGAGTCCAAAGAAATGGGACAAGGTAGTTGAGTGTTCGCAAGTGAACAACATAAACACCTTTCACAAAAAGGCTCCGAAAATAAAGCTAAACAGCTCTATCCAAGTTTGCATGGGAGTCGTTCCTATGCCCAGAGGCGATATCTTCAAGTAAGAAGTCATGTTTTATCCAATTATGTATTATTAGTTTTTTTAAATTTGATCATTATTATTTTTAATGGTTAAAGGAGCAACAAACTGGGACCCTAAGCCACATTGAGACGTGAAGGAGGACACATTATAGGGAAGGGTTTGGATGGGTCAACACGATGGCAGAAGAAGATTGGGTAAGTTTAAAAATTTCTATGTTATGATTGTTGAATATGTTATTATCATTTATTTATATGTTGCTAGTACTTTAATTTAAATTTGGTATATTGTTGTTTGTTAATCTAAATTTGCTAGCAAATTGTTTAATTTAAGTGTATGAAAGTGGTTCCAGTCACGTTTTAAACTATGAGTTTGGGAAATTTTGAGTAACATTTAGTTTAAATAAGGTCAAACACTTAGATACTATTACTTTAATTATTGGTTATTAAAGATTTGGAATTGTTATTTATTACTTATATTTGAATAGATGGTTTTTCCATTTTACAACAGTTATGCTGCCGAACTTTCATAAAAATACTAATAACCTTTTATCTTGTTCTTTAATAATGCAGGAAAAATTGAAATCAATATGCACAAATGAAAATGGAGGCGGGTGAGTCACCCGTAAATGAGATGGAATGTTAGACGAGAGGCGTTGGACGAAAGGTAAGAAATATCTCTCGCTATAAAGCATCAAGCGGGTCGTCGTCACATCGGGATGAGGAAATTGATGCACTTAGGCAACAAGTGCGTGAAATGCATGAACGGATGAATGAAGTTGAAAGAAGTAAATCAAATCCTGATAACAATGAAGATAATCAAGACGATGATAATTAAATAGTTAATTTGTATGGTTTGTAAAAACTTAAATGATGTTTGCATTAACAGTTTTTTTTGTATAACTCGAATCGCATCAACTTTCTTTTAGGTATTTATGATATTAGCTCTCGTTTTAGTATATAAATTTGTTTTTATAACCTGGAAAATTATAAAAAATCAGAAAAACAAAAACAATTAAATATTAAAAACAAAAAGAGTTGGTGTATGACGACGACATGTTGTCGCCATAGTGTTCATCAAATTTATTTAATTTTAACTTTTTATTAAAATAATTATAAATAATAAAGGATCTATGGCGACGACATGTCGTCGCCATAGCCAAGAAAAATAATTATTTTTAATTAAAATATAATATGGGAAATTCTGTGACGACAACTATGTGGCGATAACATGTCGTCGGGATAGACCTTTGTGGTGACTACAACTTTGGCGACGGCAATAAAATGGCTTATAGCGATGAAGCTCTGGCGACTGGTTCCATGGCGACGACATGTCGTCGCCATAGCCCCGCTTTCTTGTAGTGTGATTCCGCCTACATCACTTTTACATTGACAAAGTAAGAAATATAAACAAATAAAAAAGAAGTTGTAAACCTTGGATTATTTTGTGGAGAACAATGGAGATGCGGGATATTTAAAGGATTATATAACATATAAAAAGTGTTCACTGTGACTATATGCAGCTAAACACAAAAAAAAAAAAAGTTAACGCAGGCTAACATGAATGAAAAAACATAAAAGAAAAATAAAAATAGACATAAAATAAAAATATAAAATTGAATGTCAAAAAGGTCATGACAAAGTGAATACTTTAATTACATCTTTTGAAGTGGTACCGAAAAACTATAATGCAAAATACTAAAAGATTTAAATACATGTCAACAAAGCCAAAAAAAATAAGCGTTGCAATTCTAATGGTACTCGGTTTTCATATTTTTATACGTCCCGTATCGTTCCACATTTTCACTACTCATGTTGTATTAAGACAGAGCAAGAATTTAAAACTCACGTGTTATTGCGTCATTGTTTTGTAACATAATGATTATCTTCAGAGTGTAGGATTTTGATATTTCCTTCCTTCACATCATGGTCGGTGTAACAATCCTAATTTTTGGGCCTGTAAATCTTTTTTTAACCTTAAATGGGCCACACAAAAAACATTTGGAATTTGATCTAGAGATAGAGAACTCATGAAATCAGCCCTACTACATTGGCGTAAGCCCACACATACACACATTTTTTAGTGGGCATTCGCCTATCAAACCCTAAATGGGCCATTGGGCCAAATAGCTTATTGGGCTTTGACACACGAGATTTTAACGGGCCATTGGGCCACAGTGTTAATACGTGTTATGTCCTACTGACCTTAATAGATTTTGGGCCCGATACTTTAGTCGACCTAGTTACTACTTTGATTCTAATGGGCTTTGGCCAATGAGCTATTATTAACATGGATTTTAGATGATAATTAATTTTAGGAAGCCCTTAAATTATAAAGTTAAATTCTAGTCTTGATATTTTTATCCTTTATTGATTCATGTTATGTCTGTAATAATTCATTTTTAAATTTTAAATATTTTTAATTCTTTATTAAGTACTTAAAGATGAACCTAGAAGATTATTTTAATCCTTTTGAATTAGATCAAAATGAAGATAATGATGGTATTATAACTAACCAATCAATGATTCTTTTTTTTAGTGTACTTTATTATGATGAGGATGATGAGAATGAGATGATGTTATTTCTATTGAAGATTGAGTGGAAGTGAACAAGATTATAAGAGTAATGGTGATGAGAATTGCAAACAAAAAGTTGCATATCCATGTTATGATCCTAATATGAATTGAAAATTGATAAAGCCTATAGGAATGAAATTTGAGAGTCTTGCGCAACTAAAGGAAAGTTTAATTGATCATGGTGTTTCAAATGGTTACCAATTGGTGTTGTTGGTAAGCAATCACAATAGGTTATTGGTAAGATGTGAGAAAGAAGAAACCGAAAAGGATAGTAAGGGAGAAAAAGAAAATATGAAAGTGTCCATTTAGGCTTTGGACCTTTACAATTAGAGGTGAGGGTTCTTTTCAAATAAAATCTCTAGATGAAAAAAGTTTTCTTTAGGTTCTCTTGTTACATATTCTTGGATTGCAAAATGTTATTTTACGATTTTAATTCAAAATATTGAAATTAGTTTAAGAGATATACGAAGAGATATCATAAGAAAATACGAATGCAGAGTGAGTATTGTCAATGTAGTAGAGCAGAAAAGAATGTATTAGATGACTTTAAAGGTGGATTGATAAAGCATTATGCAAGACTTTCATATTATAAAGCTGAGATATTATAAACAAACTCGGGGAGTAAAGAAAAATGAAGATATTTTCTCTAGTAGTTACTATTTCTTTTAAGGGTATAAAGGATGGATGGATCAACAGGTGAAAGAAAATTATTTTCTTGGATGGATGTTTTCTGAAAAACAGTGGTTAATTACTCTTGGTTGTTAGAAGAGATGCTAATAATAATATTTTTCCTTTAGTATGGGCTATTGTGTCTGTTCAGAGTAAGGAAAATTAGAAATGGTTTCTTGATCTTTAAAGGGATGACATTGAAATGGAAAGTGGACTTGGCCTAAGTTTAAATTCAAATCAACTCAAGATATTTTATACTAATTACTTATCTTTGTTACATGTTTCTTGTTATATATTTGTTTATTTGTTATGTGTTGTTGTTGATTAGGGAATTATAGAAGCTGTGAAAGATGTATTTCCATATGCTGAGCACAGAAAATGTACAAGACACATCTATGCTAATTTTAAGAAGAAATTTCGTGGGCTGCAATTTAAAATTTTATTTTGGGGCGCTACAAATTCAACTATCAAAAAACAATTTGAAGAAAAAATGGAAGAGCTAAAAGCCATTAGCAAAGGTGCTTATACTTATCTGATGGAAAGAAATCAAAATACTTGGACAAGAGCTTTTTTAAGATTAGTAGAGCTTGTGATGCATTTGAGAATGAAATGAGTGAAAGCTTTAATTCACGCATTCGAGTCGCACAAAGGAAGCCTATCATCACGTACTATGTAGAAGAAATTAGAACATTTGTGATGCATAGAATTTTTTAATAGAGAAAAAAGAGAAACTTTAGAACATGATGTATGTCCAAGAATAAGGAAAAAACTAGAAGATATTAAAAAGAAACAAAAAAGTAATGATTTTTTTTAAATTTTTTTAATTACTATTTATGAATTTTTATAGACTTTGTGGGTTGATTTTGTAGGCAGTGGAAGGTGATTTGTCACATCCCGGCGGAAGCGTGAAATGCTTGGGTGTGACTTCTCGGCTCACAACACAATTGATTATAGCAGATCATATAATCAACACAACTTACTTAACATAACATTTCATTATCACATATTTTTAAGTTTACATTACAAAATTTAGTCTAATAATTTAGACTTATACATTCGTAATCTACTACAAAACACACATCTTCATAGTTTCATTATTTCTTCAGCTAGTGGTGGACGTGAACATCTACAAATAGGCTAAAATCAGATAGATCAACAGTCACCCAAATGCACAGCTATCCTATGTAACCAAACCAGTCATCGACCGGATTGAACGTATACACGAAACTATAAAACATGTTGATTACCTGAAAAAGACATACTTAAACAGTCAACATAAAGTTGGTGAGAACATAGGTTTTTTACAATATCATCAAATCATTTAATTGATGCCACATAAACAAATTCACAACCAAACCTACTTATATGCCAAGAGATTTATAAATCATAGAATCAAATAATATATCATCTTAACCCTTATTTGGCATATGTAGGATTGACACAATCCTAAATAGCGCTACCTATATTATCTGATGGTTTCTTATCCGAATTAATGGTTGTGTCAAATGACAGTGACTTATCAATATTTAGCATCAATTTCAGATATAATAGTATGCTTTTCCCCTAAAAATTTATTAAATAAAAAAATTTCCAGCCAAATGTCAAATAATTCCTACAAAATAATTATTCGTTAGAATAAAAATAAATTTCTTTAAAATTTTCAGCACTTTAATTCATTAAAAATTCCGAATTAAAAGCTACTGTTTTCCTAAAGTTGTCAAAATTGAGCAATAGAAACATTCAAAAATCTAATTTGTTCCATAAAACTTCAGATCAACAATTCTTAATAAGCAATTTACCAGAATTTTTACAAGTTTCATAATAATCGGCAGAAATACTTAGATGTCTCTAAAACTCCTCAAATTCATACATACTGTTCCATTCAAAATATCATAGTTTATTTAAGTTTTTTATAATTTAACTCACTGTCTTGCTATTTCTTCCCATTTTCTAATTACAGAATATTCTAAACTGTAAAACTCAGTTATACCTACAAATTGAATCATAAAATTTATTCAATAGTTCCTATAAAATATAAGGTCTATCATATATTTTTTCTATATTTTTACAAGGTTCGTAGATTCTATATGGCAATTTCCTTAATTTCTTTGAGTAAATTATATAAAATAATCTACCCATTATTATTACATCAAAATTTACAGAATATTATTTCTATTATTTCCCAATAATTTTATAATTTTATTCCCACAATCACAGTTATTTAAGTATTTAATCTAATTCATCAAGAACATCTAGGTTTTTAGCCGTTTTATTTGTAATCTTTTTGTCTAAACCTTTGGTTATAAAACTTTTAATTTTTCAGCTCTTGAATCCCCGTTTCTTACTGATTTTTGAATAAAATCATGTATTCATGAGTTCTTGTGAATATTCTTGATGATTTAGTCTTCACAAGTTGGTTTATATGTGTTTATTGAAACACGTATTCATTTATTAAATTTGTTATTTAGATGTTTTAAAAATCTAACCTTGATTGAAGATGAAAGAAAGGTGTAGAAGATGGTGGATGAAAACTTCTAACTTCCTAGGTTCCAACACTTGAGAGAGACTTCTTGATGATTCAATCTCGGTGTGTTTGTTCTTGAAGCTTGATCATAGATTAGCAAAATGGTGATGTTGGTTAAGGGATGGCGGTGGTTGTGATAAGAACCGAGAGTTTGAGGGTGAGGGTGAAGGTGGCTTGAGAACCGATAGATGGTTGCGGGTGTGGTGAGTTATGGAGGTTTACGGTTGATGGGGGTTTGGGTTGTAAAGGTTCCATCGGCCAAGGGTTTGGGAGGGAGGTGGAGTTGCCATCATTAGTTCTAGGGTTGTGGCTTATTAGGAGGAAAGGTGGCAGATTTCTAAGGGTGATTAGTGTTATGAAATGCTAGGTGGCGGTTTGGAGCAAAGGTTAGTGTCAAGAGACAGCTTAGGTGGCGATTTAATATTAATGACTTACTTAGTCATTAAGCTAGGATTATTTAAAAAATTAGGTACTTAATCGGGTTAGTTAGTACCTTAATGAACCGGGGTTAGGGCTAATGTTGTGTCTATGTTGGTGTTTAAGTGTTTAAGGTTTGATTAGTTTTAGTGTTGATGTAAAGTTTCTAGATGTTAACTTGTATGGTAAAGCTTGATTAAGTTTTTATCTTAATTCATTACATGAAAATGAAATACATTTATCATTCAAGTAACTAGACACGTAAATTCAATAACATGAAAAGAATACATGCACACGTAAACATTTATGCATGCATGCATGTTCATGTATCATATGTGCATGTCTAAATAAGCATGCAAAAACTCATATAATCAAATAAGATTACCTTAGTAATCTCCTATAAAGTATAAGCATTTACTATCAGTTCATAGGAAATATTAAACTACCTAACCTTGGTTTTAGGGTTGTCACATGATTCCAAGTGAAAATATCATATCTGAAGTAAGGAATGAGAAAGATTTATTTGTAGTTGACATTCATGACCAAACTTGTCCTTGTAGATCATGGCAATTGTCAGGGATACCTTGTGTTAATACAGTAGCAGCTTTATCTTTCATTAACAAGGACCCCGAATTTTATGTTAGTAATTGGTTTAAAAAGGACATGTTTAAGGAAGCATATAAATTATCAAACCATTGAAAGGAAGTATGTATTGGCCTAAACCAGATGATATAAAAAACCCCTACCTCAAAAAGAAAGACGAATACCCGACAGGCCAATGGTAAAAAGGAAAAGATATCCTTTAGAGAAAGAGAAGAAGAACTCAAAACTCATATTTGGAAATAATATGACTTGCAAAAATTATCAAGGAATTGGACACAATATCAGGTCTTACACGAAAGAGAAAAGAGATCCAGAACCACTTTGTTTTTCAAGTTGGATGTAGAGTTTTTTTTAACGTTAATCGGGATCTTGAACCTGGAATGTGCTATGCGACCGCCTGGCATGTTATTCGTCGCAACTCCTGATGAAGTTGTTACTAATACAGTTAAGCCACGTGAATAGACCTCAACAAGTAAGACTTTGTACAAGAACATCTTGCCTGTTCCACCGGGACCGTCTATGAAACACTCCTGGTCGGTCGTTTGAGATATGGTTCTGTAACACCCGGAAATTTATTATTTTGAAGCCGGCGAAGAAAGAAAAGAAATAAAGTCCAAAGTCGAGGGACCAAACTCGCCAACGACGAAAAGTCGGGTAATGTGGTGATATGTGTAGGGAGAGGGCAGCCCACTCTCCCCACACTTCACAAAATTCAGCTCCCAAGAAGAGGGAAGAGAGAAAGAAGAGAAAAAGGGAGAAAAAGGGTTGATTCGGGTGATTCGGGTGTCCAAATCCGTCAAGTAGCAAGCCAAATCGAAGCTCTTGTCTTTGTGCTCGATTGTGTGAGTTCTAGGACCCCACTTTTACTTGTTTTCAACCGATTTTGGGGCTGGAAAGTGTGCAAAACCCGTTTTTATGTGGGTGTGTGTTTGACCCATTTGGGTGTGATGTGTATGATGCGTTTAGAGTATGATTTCGGGCTTGTGTGTGCTTGTATGGTGTTATGGTATGCATTCCTAAGGTCCAGGAGGGTTGATTTAGGCTTAGAATGGGTTTGGATGAGCTTGGAGGCCGAAAATGGCAGATTGGGTTCGGGATGAACTCCATTCTGCATCAGCTAGGGCTAGGCGACCGAATGAAGGCCATACGGCCGAATGAGGGCGATTGAAGGTCATTCGCACGATTGGGGTTCAGTCGCACGACTGGGAGTCCAGTCGCATGAGGGATGTGCGACTGAGGGTTCAGTCGCATAGATGCTTAGTCGCATGAGTCCATACGCATGAGGTTAGTCGCATAGGTGTCCATTCGCAGCAATCCCATTCGCACAAGGTCCATACGCGATTGGATGTTCATTCGCATAGATGACCATCCGCATGGGTCCAGTCGCATGATGTTCAGTCGCATGGAGGCCATGCGACTGAAGAGTGTCCATACGCCCGAATAGGGCTGTTGCACTCGAATGAATGTGTAGTTTGACTTTTGGCCTTCGGGGAAGGGTCTAGATGTAAGTTTGGATGTAAAGTAAACCGTAAGAGCATGTAAGAGTATGGTTATGGCCTTAGAGTGCATATAGGGCATGATGATGATGATGATGATGATGTTGCATGTTTATGCATATTATGAATGTATGATGTTGCCCTGTATGATGATGATGAATGTGTATGATATGTTCCTTAGTATGATGTATGATTATCTTTCTTATGGCTTTACGTATTATGACGAACGAGATAAAGTATTATGTAACGTAAAGTGGAAAGAGATGACACGTCTTGCATGCATCGGATAACGGGTCCTTCTTTGTGATTGACCATTATGTGGAACCTCTACCGCTTACCCTTAGTACTGTGGCATACGTTTAGCTGTTCATTTATTGACTTCGGCCCAGTGGCTATGACCGTCGGTTATCATTAGTGCTGTGGCATACGTTAGCTGTTCATTTATTGACTTCGGCCCAGTAGCTAAGACTGATTGGTTAACCCCAGTACCGTGGCATACGTTTAGCTGTTCATTTATTGACTTCGGCCCGGTAGCTGTGACTAATTGGGGTGTAGCATATGGTATTGGTATGGATGATGTCTGATGCGCAAGTAAGTAAAAAGGAACGAATGAATGAATGAAGAAGATAATAATGATATTGTCTATGCGTACGTATGATGTGTGATCACGTTAAAGTAACGAATGGTTTTGTATGAAAGTAAAGTATGTTTTATTATTAAAACTAGAACTCACTCAGCAACGCTGACTTTTATTGCATTTTCCAGTTGGCAGGTAAATGATTGCTGAGGATGGCACGGCGAAGCTACTCAGCTCTTTTGGGATGGCATCCAATTATATAGCTTTTGTGATGTAATGCAAACATGAATTTTGTAACCGGATAATGATGTATTATTTGGCAAAAGTATTTATAATGAAACGTGATGTCATTTTTGAATGTTTCCGCTGCAATGTTTTCCTAATGTAACTGAAATTATATGTTTTATGAGCGATGAATGACCAACTGTAGGCGTCCCGGAAACGGGGCCTTACAAGTTGGTATCAAAGCCAAAGTTTAAGTGAAATGGGTAAACTTTCAAAATAAACCTTAACTTAAACTGAGAATGGGACGGAAAGGGAATGGGATGCCAAACTGAGTAGCTGCGTGCCATCAGGTATTTTCTTAAAGTTAACCGGTTTATGTGCGCATGGTATATGTTATGTGTTATATGTAGATTTGAATACTGATGTAGTCAGGACAGGTAATGCTTGGGGTATGAAGAGTACAGTAAGTGGCTAATCACAACTGGCCACTGTAATTAGGGACTTACTATACTTGACATAAACTGAGTTGTTTCCTTGAATGACCGTGTTGGTGTTTGAATCTTTCAGTGTGATAGAGTATGGCTGGTGGTAGATCTTCTAGAGCTTCTAGGGGTGGAGGCCGTGATGGCCCTGTTGCTGAACCACGCCCTAAGAGAGGAAGGCCTAGAGCTGAGAAAGAGGTTCCTGCAGAACCTGAGACTCCTCATCCAGAAACTGGGGATGAGAGTGCGAACTTGAGGGCCTCGGTAAAGGAGGCTGTTGTTGAGGAAGTGCATCAGGTCATGCAGACGATCTTACCGTCTGTGGTGACCGAAGTCATCAAAGCTGTGAAGGAAGGGGAAAGGAAGGAGAGAAACCAGGCCACGGGGGAGCAACCGGAGCCTGAAACTATTTTCTCCGATAATGAGGAGGAAGAGGAAGAGGAGCCTGTGCGAGAGGTAGCACGAGGCTGTAACTACGGGGTGTTCATGAGATGCAAGCCCCCAACTTTTGATGGTAACGGTAATGCTGCTGCTGCTCACCGATGGGTGAGAGAGATGGAGGCTGTTCTCGACATAAGCGAGTGCCGAGAAGATCAGAAGGTAAAGTTTGCCACCCACTCCTTTGTGGACTCGGCACTATGCTGGTGGGACAACATTGTCCAAGCTGAGGGTAATCGGGCGATTGGGAGAATGAGGTGGCCCGAACTGAAGAAGATGGTAATTGAGGAGTTCTGTCCTCACAGGGAAATGGATAAGATTGAGAGGGAGTTTCTGCAGCTGGAGGCGGGATCCATGACACACCAGCAATATACTACCAAGTTCAACGAGATGGCACGGTTGGTGCCGGATCAGGTGACGCCTCTTTCTCGGAAGATCAAGAGGTACATTCAGGGTTTACCGGTGGATGTCCGCCGGCATATGATCGCCGCCCGGCCAAGTACGTTTAGGTCGGCGGTCGATTTGGCCGGAAGACTTTATGATGAGAGGGGAGTGGTGGTGGTTGAAGCGAATAGGAAGGGTGGTGATCGAAGCTGGAACGGGAAGAGGTTTGGTCGGGGTGAGGCCTCGACGGGTAACAAAAAGGCGCGGGTGGATGACCGCCGTGTGGCCACCCCGGGAGCAGGGTCGAGGAGATGTGGAAAGTGTGGAAAGGAGCATGCGGGAGAATGCAGGCTAGGTTTGAACGTGTGCTTCAAGTGTGGGAAGACTGGGCATATGGCGAAGGATTGCCTGACGGGCAAATGTTTTAACTGTGGGGAAATTGGTCATATGAGCAGGGATTGCAAGAAGCCTAGGGCTGAGAGTTCAGGGGCGAAGAGGACGGGAGGTGATGGACCGAGGGCGAGCGCCAGGGCATTCACCATGACACAGGAGGAGGCTAGGACGGACCCTGACGTTGTGTCCGGTACGTTTCTGGTGAACCAAACTTTAGCTTCTGTGTTATTTGATTCTGGTGCGAGTAAAAGTTTTATTTCTGCTGCTTTCTGTGCTAAGCTGCCTGTTAGTAGTAGACGTGTTGATGCGCCCTTTGATGTAGAAACTGCCATAGGTAAGTCTACCAGGATTTCTGAGATGATAGAGAACTGTGATGTGGAGCTCGAGGTTCATAAGTTCCCGGTTAGACCGTTTGTGATGGCCTTAGGTGGTTTTGATTTGGTTCTTGGGATGGATTGGTTAGCGGACTTTGAGGCGAACATTGTGTGTCGCAAGAAGATGATTCGGTTGTTGGCGCCTGACGGTAGCTCAGTGACGGTACATGGGGATCGGGTTACTACGATTCCGAAGGTGATCTCGATGGCGGTGGCGGGAAAGTGTATGAGGCATGGATGTAGTGCCTACTTGGCCTATGTAAAGGATGTGGATACGCCAACACCACAACTAGCTGATGTACCGGTTGTGTGTGATTTTCCAGACGTGTTCCCGGAAGACTTATCAGGAGTGCCACCTGACAGAGAGATCGAGTTTCAGATCGATTTGATACCGGGTGCCCAACCTGTAGCCAAGGCACCGTATCGGTTGGCTCCGACCGAGATGAAAGAGTTGATGGAGCAGTTACAAGAGTTGCTTGATAAGGGGTTCATTAGACCGAGTATCTCTCCTTGGGGTGCTCCGGTCCTGTTTGTAAAGAAGAAGGACGGTAGTATGAGGATGTGCATCGACTACCGCGAGCTGAACAAGTTGACAGTGAAGAATCGATACCCCTTACCGAGGATAGATGATTTGTTTGATCAGCTTCAGGGTGCCAGTTGGTTTTCAAGGATAGATCTTCGATCTGGTTACCATCAGTTGAAGGTGAAGGAGCAAGATATTCCTAAAACAGCTTTCCGTACGCGCTATGGTCACTACGAGTTTCTTGTTATGTCCTTTGGCTTGACCAACGCGCCAGCTGCTTTTATGGATTTGATGAACCGTGTGTGTCGGCCTATGTTGGATAAATCAGTGATTGTGTTTATTGATGATATCCTGATTTATTCGAGGAGCGAAGCAGAGCATGCTGGTCACATCCGGGAGGTTCTAGAGACGCTGAGGAGGGAGAGGTTGTATGCAAAATTCTCCAAGTGCGCGTTCTGGTTGCGCGAAGTTCAGTTCTTGGGTCACGTGGTGAATCCTGACGGGATTATGGTGGACCCGGCGAAAGTGGAGGCGGTTATGCAATGGAAGTCACCAAAAACGCCATCCGAGATTCGCAGTTTCTTGGGTTTGGCGGGTTACTACAGAAGATTTATCCAAGACTTCTCTAAGATTGCTTCTCCACTAACCAAGTTGACTCGAAAAGATGTGAAGTTCGTATGGGGTCAAGCTCAAGAGAAGGCGTTTGAAGAACTGAAGGCGAGATTGACTCAAGCTCCTGTTCTGTCATTACCCGATGGGAGTGAAGATCTGGTGGTTTATTCCGATGCTTCTTACTCGGGGTTGGGGTGCGTGTTAATGCAGAGAGGAAAGGTCATAGCGTATGCATCCCGACAGTTGAAGGTTCATGAGGTCAATTATCCTACTCATGACTTGGAGCTGGCAGCCGTGGTCTTTGCATTGAAGATTTGGAGGCACTACCTCTACGGGACGAAGTGCACCATATTCACCGACCACAAGAGTCTGAAGTACTTCTTTGAGCAGAAGGATTTGAACATGAGACAGAGGCGGTGGTTGGAACTTATAAAGGATTATGATTGTGAGATCCACTACCATCCGGGCAAGGCCAACGTGGTGGCTGATGCCCTTAGCCGGAAGGAGAGGCCCGAGCCGATTCGGGTGAAAGCCTATCAGTTGATCATGACCTCTGATGTAATGAAGCAGGTTAAAGAGTTTCAAGATGAGGCACTGAAAGAAGATCATCTTAACTCTGAAAGAATGAGAGGTCTGGTGGGAGAATTGGGTGAAAACACGCTCGGTGTTAGAACCCGATTTGATCGTGTGTGGATTCCTCGTTTTGGGAATCTACGGGGGAAGATAATGGATGAAGCTCACAAGACTCGGTACTCCATTCATCCTGGTGCCACGAAGATGTACCATGATATGAAGAAAGATTATTGGTGGCCGGGTATGAAGCGCGATGTGGTGGAGTACGTGAGTAAGTGCCTTACTTGCTTACAGGTGAAGGCCGAGCATCAAAAGCCGTATGGGAAGATACAACCTTTGGATATACCGGAATGGAAGTGGGAGCACATCACCATGGATTTCATTACCAAGTTGCCGCGTACTCCAAAAGGGTACGATGCCATATGGGTGATAGTTGATCGTTTGACGAAGAGTGCTCACTTCCTACCGATCCGCGAGACATATTCATCTGAGAGGTTGGCTGATCTGTTCATCAAGGAGATTGTGACTCGTCATGGTGTGCCGGTGTCTATCGTGTCGGATCGCGACACTCGGTTTACATCTAAATTCTGGAAGAAGTTCCACGATGCTATGGGGACGAGGTTACATATCAGCACGGCTTATCATCCCCAGACTGATGGTCAGTCAGAAAGGACCATCCAGACGCTGGAAGACATGCTTCGGGCATGTGTGATTGATTTTGGCGGAAGTTGGGATGACCACCTACCGTTAGCCGAGTTCTCATACAACAACAGTTACCATGCCAGCATTGGCATGCCTCCATATGAGATGTTATACGGTAGGAGATGCAGAACACCCGTTTGTTGGGTGATATTGGTCAGAAGGAATTGGGGAGCGTCGAGGTAATCGAGGCTACGACTGAGAAGCTTGAGAAGATCAAAGCCTTCATGAAGGCAGCCAAAGACAGACAGAAGTCGTATGCTGATAAACGACGCAGACCGATTGAGTTCCAGGTGGGTGACCGGGTTATGTTGAAGGTCTCACCTTGGAAGGGTATCATTCGCTTCCGAAGCGGGGCAAGTTGAGCCCAAGGTATATAGGCCCTTTCCGAATCATTGCTCGAGTAGGAGAGGTGGCCTATAGACTGGAGTTGCCAGATGAGTTAAGTGGAATTCACCCGACATTCCACGTATCTCATCTAAGGAAGTGCTTAGCAGATGAAGATATGATTGTCCCATTGGAAGATATCGAAGTAGATGAACGGCTCAATTATGTGGAGCAACCAGTGGCAATCATCGACCGAAAGGAGAAAAGGCTAAGGAATAAAGTGGTTCCTCTTGTGCGTGTACAGTGGAAGCACAGGAAGGGATCCGAGTCAACGTGGGAGACTGAGGAAGAAATGAGACAGCATTATCCACGTTTGTTCGAGGAATGACAGGTTTCGGGGACGAAACCTATTTAAGGGGGGTGGACTTGTAACACCCGGAAATTTATTATTTTGAAGCCGACGAAGAAAGAAAAGAAATAAAGTCCAAAGTCGAGGGACCAAACTCGCCAACGACGAAAAGTCGGGTAATGTGGTGATATGTGTAGGGAGAGGGCAGCCCACTCTTCCCACACTTCACAAAATTCAGCTCCCAAGAAGAGGGAAGAGAGAAAGAAGAGAAAAAGGGAGAAAAAGGGTTGATTCGGGTGATTCGGGTGTCCAAATCCGTCAGTAGCAAGCCAAATCGAAGCTCTTGTCTTTGTGCTCGATTGTGTGAGTTCTAGGACCCCACTTTTACTTGTTTTCAACCGATTTTGGGGCTGGAAAGTGTGCAAAACCCGTTTTTATGTGGGTGTGTGTTTGACCCATTTGGGTGTGATGTGTATGATGCGTTTAGAGTATGATTTCGGGCTTGTGTGTGCTTGTATGGTGTTATGGTATGCATTCCTAAGGTCCAGGAGGGTTGATTTAGGCTTAGAATGGGTTTGGATGAGCTTGGAGGCCGAAAATGGCAGATTGGGTTCGGGATGACCTCCATTCTGCATCAGCTAGGGCTAGGCGACCGAATGAAGGCCATACGGCCGAATGAGGGCGATTGAAGGTCATTCGCACGATTGGGGTTCAGTCGCACGACTGGGAGTCCAGTCGCATGAGGGATGTGCGACTGAGGGTTCAGTCGCATAGATGCTTAGTCGCATGAGTCCATACGCATGAGGTTAGTCGCATAGGTGTCCATTCGCAGCAATCCCATTCGCACAAGGTCCATACGCACGATTGGATGTTCATTCGCATAGATGACCATCCGCATGGGTCCAGTCGCATGATGTTCAGTCGCATGGAGGCCATGCGACTGAAGAGTGTCCATACGCCCGAATAGGGCTGTTGCACTCGAATGAATGTGTAGTTTGACTTTTGGCCTTCGGGGAAGGGTCTAGATGTAAGTTTGGATGTAAAGTAAACCGTAAGAGCATGTAAGAGTATGGTTATGGCCTTAGAGTGCATATAGGGCATGATGATGATGATGATGATGATGTTGCATGTTTATGCATATTATGAATGTATGATGTTGCCCTGTATGATGATGATGAATGTGTATGATATGTTCCTTAGTATGATGTATGATTATCTTTCTTATGGCTTTACGTATTATGACGAACGAGATAAAGTATTATGTAACGTAAAGTGGAAAGAGATGACACGTCTTGCATGCATCGGATAACGGGTCCTTCTTTGTGATTGACCATTATGTGGAACCTCTACCGCTTACCCTTAGTACTGTGGCATACGTTTAGCTGTTCATTTATTGACTTCGGCCCAGTGGCTATGACCGTCGGTTATCATTAGTGCTGTGGCATACGTTTAGCTGTTCATTTATTGACTTCGGCCCAGTAGCTAAGACTGATTGGTTAACCCCAGTACCGTGGCATACGTTTAGCTGTTCATTTATTGACTTCGGCCCGGTAGCTGTGACTAATTGGGGTGTAGCATATGGTATTGGTATGGATGATGTCTGATGCGCAAGTAAGTAAAAAGGAACGAATGAATGAATGAAGAAGATAATAATGATATTGTCTATGCGTACGTATGATGTGTGATCACGTTAAAGTAACGAATGGTTTTGTATGAAAGTAAAGTATGTTTTATTATTAAAACTAGAACTCACTCAGCAACGCTGACTTTTATTGCATTTTCCAGTTGGCAGGTAAATGATTGCTGAGGATGGCACGGCGAAGCTACTCAGCTCTTTTGGGATGGCATCCAATTATATAGCTTTTGTGATGTAATGCAAACATGAATTTTGTAACCGGATAATGATGTATTATTTGGCAAAAGTATTTATAATGAAACGTGATGTCATTTTTGAATGTTTCCGCTGCAATGTTTTCCTAATGTAACTGAAATTATATGTTTTATGAGCGATGAATGACCAACTGTAGGCGTCCCGGAAACGGGGCCTTACAGGTTCATCATCTCATCAAACACAATTTTGGTCGACATTAAGGAATATTTCGCATGTAAGTATGTGGGGTCAACAACTATATTCGACTCCTCCTGTATCTCCCGATGTCGCGCTTGCTGGATGCTTAGTTCGTTTGATATCGTTGGGAGGTCAAAATCTCGTGGTCCTTTACCCATGAACTGCAGGTATGTCCTGATTTTCCAAAAGAACCAAGACTTGCAGAAGTACTCGGAAGAAGTTGATTATTCCGAAGTATAAAGGACCTCGGGAGAACTTATTCTTCCGAAGCCATTTAAACTTCAGAATAACCAACTATGAACCTGTGAACAAAAGTATGGTCGGTCTGACACCCGCTGCAATCTCTGATATACTGCATGGTGCTTTCCTACTCCCATATAGTTGACCATATTTTAATCCATTGTTCACCCTTTATCCGTTAGTAAAGTTACTAACTTTAGTTGGTGACAAAAGGCAAGTCATGGATATGTCATGACTACCAAATCTAGGATAGTATTTTATCTTACATGTTTTACTTCTAGCAATGTAGTATTTGTCTAATTGTAAATTTCGATTGGTTTTCTAAGTATACCCGGTTGTAGATATTGTATATATAGTTTCTCATTGTAACTTATTAAGTAATGCTTGTAAGAGTCTTGTAACACTGAGTTGAGAAGTAACATATACAAGTATCTTGAAAACCATTCTTGTGTTCATTAACTTATTATATTACTATCAACTTAGTTAGAGATTTTGCTTCATCATCGAGTGAGCTTAAGTGAGATTGAGAGATAAAACTTATGTTGAGATACCAAACACCAATCTTGCAATTATTGAATCTCAATGGGGGGGGGCTTCCCTGTATAAAGAGCCCATTGTGTGCAGGACATTCCCAAATAGTACTATCCACAAATCACACGGTTCCTAATGGAGTTAATGATTGTATTCCGTTCAAGGACAAGAGTAGCTAGTATTGCATCACAAAATAATAACCAAAAGTATGTATTTCACCCCAAAAGTTCTAAAGTAAGAAGGGCTTCATGAGACTCACCTGTGGGTTGGTTACGTGGTTACTTAAAAAGTTTGGATGCTACTGACCGGGAGGGTTCCGATGTTCATTTCAAATGAATTAGTATTTTAATTAAGTGATTAATTAAGCCCAACTCTCATGTTTTATATTTGTCTTATTTGGCTTGATGTTTTGTGTTACACGTGTGTAATATTTTTTAGGCCGTTGAGTTTTGAGTTAGTATCTTTAATTTTGCTTAAGGATAGATCATTAACTTATAGATTCTGGTTATTATTGTTCTTATAGGTGTAATATGTTCCCAAAATAGTTTGGTTTTAACAGTTGGCAAGATTGGTCTATCAACTTTGCTAGATTGATATTTTTAACCCTAAAGTTTGAGACTTTTATACTATAGTTAGTTATGATGACTTTTTTCATTTAATTGGGTTAAGCTACTGTAATAAGTTAGTTCTTATGTTATTTGATCTTTCTTACGGTTTCAAGAGCTTGTTTTCTACTTAAGTGTTTTATGGAGATATATTTAGAGACTTTCTTATTTGAGATCGTTGAGTGATCCAAATGAAGATTATGTCTTAATTATAACTTATAATATAATTGGTCTCTGGAGTATTAATGTTATGGCTATAGGACCGATGAATTACTTATGGTGTTTTTAAACGTGTTCTGTATCGTGATTCAGGTATATTTGTGGTGCAAGTTTAAATCCATTTTTTATTATATTTTATTTATGCTTTAAGTGACAATTCATATTCTACTGAAATTTCATCAACTTCATGAGATTAGGGATTACACGTGCATTTTATAATTTTCCTAGTTATTAATAGGTAACTATTATATTTTAACGTTAGATTTTGTAGAACTCTCTACAATATTCCATCATCATAAGTGTTTAGTTTTTAAGCTTTCTTAGCCATTAATAAGCCATTAGCTACTAGAAATTTTTGGGTCTCAAGTTGTTTTGTCGGTTTTGAAGTTTAAACGTTACCGGTTCAGGTTTTAACGGGTTTTGGGGTTTCGGTTGTCTTTTGTCAAATTCTTTGTCATATATCACTTTAATATACTTATTATCACATATATGTTCTGGATTCTTCCCTAATATTTCTCTTAAGCTCATTATTAACAATTTTCTCTATTTTCAAGTGAATATATTTTGTATTTTTGTTTACCAATAAAACAACTAAAAATTATAAAATTAAATTCTAGGCTTTTACTATTATGATAAGTCTACTGGAATATTTATATTATCAAAATTTCATAGCTTCACCATTTTGGTTACCTAGCTTGGTTAGTCTCATTAAGTGTCCGTTAAGTCCCGGTTTTTCCACTAGGCCATCTTGCTTGGTTTTTCCATCCCTAGTCAGTTTTATAAGATAAATAACATGTAACTAACCCCATATTTTAGTGGTTTAGGTCTCCAACTTGATATAGAATTATTACAAGAATTAATGCATCTTCACACTTTACCTTATATATAAATACAAATAACAATTCTATAAATTATAAAATTTTATTCTTAGGTTTAGATAAGTGAGTTTAACTTCTAGAAATATTGAAATAATCCTTTATACCCTTATATTATATATTTTTATATTTTATGAAAACGGTTTTTCGGATGAACTAGTTTTATCAAAACCGGGTGTGTGACCAAGGTGGGTTGTAAGAAAGCTTTTGTATTATTTAGTTATTGTAAAATAAAGTGTTTTAAGGGTTGATAAGAATTTGGGATGTCATGGGGTTTATCGTGTCACTATCATGACGATACACGATGTTTTGCGTGCTTTCGGGTTTTAACGAATTATCTTGAGGTGGAAGATGGGTGAGAGGAGTTCAAAGGGTGCTGTAGGATCTTGAAATGATGAGGATTAGCTGCCCAAAATGGCGGATTAGTGTAAAGGATCACGTATGACTTAAGATCGATCTCACAACAATAACGCGGAATATTATCATTGCGGTATAGAAAGGTAGAAGATAAAACCAATGTAAATAACTTTCAAATTTTATTGCTCTCAGATTTTGAATGAATTACAATAAGTGTGAAATCAAGAAATGACAAAAAGCTTAACAATTACATTAAGAACTAACTATTTATACTAATCTAAGAAGTTCTTGTAGAGTTCTCGCGCGACTTCAAAAATCTCGCGCGAGAAGCAAGTTCTCGTGCGCCAACTTCAAGTTCTTGCGCGACTTGATTTTAATAATCTTAATTTGATTTCCCGAGCGTCTAGGTTCAATCCCTACATCTGCACAAGAGGAAGGCGTTTAAGACTTTTCCTAGGTGGGATTCGAGAAAGCTAGCAGAGATCCCCCTATTAAATTTTGGTTTAATAGAGCACGTCACATTGCTAGAACATGAGATTCGCCAGGGCCTTCAGGACAATTTTGCTACTTTTGGATACATGAATACGGAGAGAAGGAGGTCAAAATAAGATTTAGATTGGGAAATAGGAAAAGGGAAGATTGTACTGAAGTTGAAGCCTGCTAAGACCATCAATCGGGTGAGGATACTGGATCACCAACCGTCAAGACATCAAAAGTTTGAGAATGCTTCTATGATAACCAAACTGGTGAGGCAGCAGAGTGGGTGAAGGACGGAAATGAAATACGGTTGTTTGATCCAATGGAGGTATTCACATTTGCAGGACCGTTTAAGGGCTTTAACACAATTACAACACAACAACACAATGAGGAGATTAACTAAACTCTAATCAAACAGTGAACTGGGTAACCAAAGGTGATACAAAGAACACAAGTAAAGCAAGAGACAGAACAAGAGAATATGGGTTTCAAGGAGGCAGTATATTGCTTTCTCAAGTTCTTTTACAAGTGTTACAAAGCATAAAGAAAAGATACAAGAACTTGAAATACTTATACTACAACCTACAGCCGGCTATACTTTGAAAGCCAGCTGGATACAATTGACTAGACACTAACAAAATCAATTGTAGGATCAAAAGGCATATCTGCATTTTGACCTTGTGACTATGACATGCCATAGCTCACATCCTTATACAATACAAAAAGGATAAAGTACATAAAGTGGAAAGTTGAAGACTCAAGACCTCAATGTACAGTTACCAAAAGCAAGGCCCTTTTCACCAACTCATGTAAGTTGGTGACTTTACAGAGATACAGCGGAAAAGGTGCTTTATGGAACAGTACATCAGATAAAGCATGTGTACTAAAAGTCTTCGGAAGAAATCTGTCTTCATAGGTTGAAGCTTCGGAAGACTTTGTCTCTGAAGCTTCGAAAGACTTCATGTTTGGCTTCGGAAGATATTGGTCTTGGCTTCGGAAGATTTTACACTTAGAATATTTTCTAATGCTTTGTGTAAAACTTCCGAAGCATTCTTCACTTCAGTACTTAGTGCATGTTGCTGAGACACTTAGGCTGTTTTGGGTTGCATCAGACTTCAGGAATCCTTACAAACTCCCCCTAGGCTGATGCTACCAAAACACTTGGAAGATCTTCAAATGTTGGTAGTCTTTAGTACAATCAGAACCATTCCTTTCTTCATGAGATGGTCAGGATCATCAAGACTTTCATAGTATCTTCTCATCTCAAAGAGATCATGCAGAGGTAAGTTGATTATGTCTTGCCATGAGTAGACATTCTCAACACCTTGATCTCTGATAACAGTCCATCTTTCTGGATTAGTAGAGTAAGTCCAGGACAAGATGGGTGTCTCACTAGATAGAGGAGCCACTTGAATAGGAGTTGATTGGGCTGCCTCATCATGCACTTCCTCAGGTTGATCTGATTCAGCCTGAGGTGCAGAGGTAGATGACTTTGGCTTTTTCTTCTTAGTCTTTGGTTTAGAAGCCATCCTCTTCTTCCTCTTGGATGTCTTTAACTGAGAAGACTGGTCTGCAGCACCATGTTGATCATCAGTGTCTTTCTCAGTTGGGTGTTCCTCCCTCACAGGTTCAGAAGGAGAGGGAGTTTGACCCTGCCTAGGATCAGAAGATGAAGCTTGCTGAGGCTCAGCTGGAGGTGCTGGTTGAGGTGTCTCTGGTTGTTCAAACTTGACCTCCACTTCAGGTGGGACTTGACTTGGAAGAGAGTGCAAGTCAATAAGTTCTCCACTTTTAATCTTCTGCTTGATCACCCTAATATGCTCATCCATAGTGGATAGAGACATGGGGCCAAGTCTCCTTCCGGAGAATCCATACAGCTTCAAGAAGCTCACCATTCTTTGTCTGTCAGCAGACTTCTTTGCATTCTTTTGAATGATGGCCCTTGACTTTGCAGCTTCTTCCCTTAGCTTCCTTTTAGTTGTCTTTCTTTCCTTGACTAACTCAAGCTCAAGTTGCTTTAGATACTCGAACTCAATGAAGTCATAGGACAAGGGAAGAAGTGCATCTGCCTGATAGAAGCCTGTGGCACTCAGGTAGTTGATCATCTTGATCCTATCTTCTTCTTTATCTACCTGAGGTTCTTGTGGAGCCACATCTTCCTGTGCAGGACTTTCTTGAACTGGTGAGAGAGTAGGAGCATGCTTGTAAAGTCTTTTCTGTCTCTTCTCCTCTTTGAGTTGGAGAAGCATCATTGCATCCTCTTTCTCCTTCAACTCTCTTGACACTTCCCTGTCAGCCAGTTCATTTAACTCTTCTAAGGGGAGGGAGATGATTTCATCAATGTCATAGTTCCTGGTCTGTAAGTAGGTAATCCTGACTGCCCTTAACTCATCATCTTGAGTATTTGGTCTGGGAGCAGCCCTGATTGCAGCTTGCATGAAGCTAGATGACCCAGTGGAACTTTCTCCCCTTAGTCTCCTTTTCCTCTCTCTCTCTTCCTCCTCAATTTCTTCAGCAGTCATTATCCTCTTCCCTTTGTCACCAACAGACCTTTGTGACTCAGGGTGGATTGAGGCTTGGCCTTCATTGCTTGGAGTAGCTTCCATGCTCTGGCCAGAGAGAGGCTGAGAAACACCTTCACCAGCAGGTGTCTCAGATGGAGTTTGGACCTCAGCAGCTGTTGTTGATGATGAGACAGGGGTCTCAGGTTCTGTCACTGGGCCTTCAGTCAAGGTTTCCCCTATGAAACTAATCTTAGGGTCCACCTCAACATCCAGTTGACCGATGACATTGCCTGATTCCCTAAGTCTCTTTCTTAGAGTAAACTCTGCAAGGATCCTGTCTTGGATTCTTTGAGCCAGCCTGTCAGCTTGTCTTGAATTGCTTGGATTGACAAGTGGCAAGTTGACTAAATCCAGTCTTTCATAAAAGCTCAGGCTTTGGAATTGAAAAACTTCTTGTTGGCCTTGAACTCTTTGAAGTATAAGGGCTCTCCTGTCATCATCATACCTCCACCTTATGATGTGATTGCCAGTTCCTAGTGGTGGAGATGAGACAGCCCTTGGTATACCTTCCTCAAAGAGACTCCTGATGAGAGAGTCTATAGAGTCCACATTAATGTGAACTTGAGGAAGTTGCTGAGAATGCACAACAGCAAGTGAGGATGGTGAGTCCTCTATGTCCATTCTCTCTGAAGAACTCCCAGGTTCTGTGGTTGTAACAACTTTCTCCCCCTTTTTGGTAGCATCACCCACTTGCATAGGTGAGCTGGAGGATAAGTCAATCACTTCCACAGGTTCTTGTGTTCCTGGTTGAGCTCTCCTTAAAGGTCTCCCAGCTAGTTTTTCCTGCAGATATGAAATCTGGAGTTGCTGATCATTGACCCTGTTTTGCAGAGTAGTCACCTGAGATTCCAAGTGACTAACCTTAGAGACTAAATAGGTGCATGTTTTTGACAGTTTTTGCACCTTTAGTCTCAAATTCCCCTCATCTTCATCAGAAGATTCATTGGGGGATGAGATGATTGGACCAAAGTCCTCTCTCTCACCACCAGCTTGAGTTTCTTGGCTGTTGGTTTTCCTCTGCTCACTGGCAGCCTCAGTTGAGATGCCAGTGGGCTGAGTTGCCATGGTTGAGGTCTTAATGATGTAATCACTTTCAAAAGTGAGAGCCTCTTCCATATGGACATCCTGAACAGGTTCAGAAGTGTCCACCTCAGTAATAGGTGACTGATGGGGGATAGACTGAGGAGAGTCAGAGGTACTCATCTCTCTTTGAGTAGGGGAGGAGAAGAGAGACTCATGGTACTCACTGAATCCTAAGTCTTCATCAGTGTAAAAGGATAGGTTGGAATTGGTTGGTTAAGATCCAAAGGCTGGGGATGGTAGCTGTCCCCTGAAGGTTGTCCACTTGAGTGTTGAGACTCAGAGTGAAGGCTTAAGGTTGTTGGGCTATTGAGCTCATCAGGTTGAGCTTGAGGAACCTCAGCCCTGATAGGTGAAGTAATGGGAGTGGTTTGCTCCTCAGGAGAAGTGGGAGCTCTAGTGTCCACTTCTTCCTGTAAGGTTGAGTATTTGGGGGCCTGCACAGACTCAATAGCCTGAGCAGGGGTTCGTTTGGATTTTCTTTGGTAGGTGGGGGTAATATCTGGTCTTTTTAATGGTAAGGACAAAAGAGGTGTGGGTTCAACACTAGCTTGTGTTGCTAGGTTGTCACCTTGAGCAATGAGCTCTAACATTTTTGGGACTAGGGCTGTTTCTACCCCAGAGAAGCCTACAATTGGCTTCTTCATTATTTTAAAGATGTCGGGCTTCATCTGTCCCAATTTAAGAATATTACCTGTTTCCCTCAACTGTGAGCCCAGTTCACAGTTGAGAATGTGTTGAACATATCTAGGAAACATGTAATACTCTAAGGAGTCTAAGTTTGCAAGTAAATTAGTATAGACAAATTGTGAATACCTGAACTTGACTCCCTGAACCATTCCATGAACTATAAAGGAGAGATCCTCAGGAATCTGGTCCCATCCACCATGCTTGTTTGACAAGCTGTGGATAACCACATGGAGCAGGAATTTCCATTGGGATGAGACCTTCCCTTTCCTAAAGGTCTTTACAGAGAAATATCCCTCATAGCCCATCTGCTCAAAAGAATGATTAACAGCTTCTTTAGGGAAGGACACCTCACCTTCTTCATCATCCAGCTGCAGCAGACTTCAGTGCTTCGGAAGAACTCCTTTCTTCCGAGACCAACTTTGCTTCCGAAGGTAATTTTCCATTTGCCTTCTTCTTTGATTTGGAGCTTCCGAAGGAAACAGACTTTCCTTCCGAAGCTTTAGACTTCTTGAGACTCTTTGAAGTCTTTGTTTTGGTCATGTGGACAGTACTTTTAGGATTGTATGGGCAATCCTTAGCAATGTGAGAAGTACTTTCACACATAACACACCACATTTTCTTCTTCAAAGAAGTCTCCCTTTGAGAGCAAGACTGGCTTTGGTCACATCCCTTCTCCACCTTCATCTTGGTAGATGCTGAGACAGTTCCTTTGGGCTGTGAACTGTTCTTGGAGTTTGATGGTCCAGGCTGTGCAGCAGTGGTACACAGCAGCTCAGTCTTCTTCTTGGCACTGAGATGATTTGAACAAGAACCATGACTCTTAGCTGAGGAGTTTTGGTTGATGTCTTCAGTCCTTACTACTTTGAAACCTGCAGAGATAAAGACTTGTTTCTGCTTAGCATCAAAAGTAGCCTTGATTTCTTGAGCCTTCTTTGCTTTCCTTTTGCTCTTCCTGATCAAGTTCTTTCTTTTGGACTTGGTCATCACAGTTGATTTCTTCTCCTCAGAAGGATAGTGGCCCTTGGAAGAATCCTCTTCTTCACTCTTCTCAGAGGAATTCTTCACTATCACTTCTTCATCATCCTCACTTACAGGATCTATGAGAGGAAGCTCATCTTCACAAGTTCCACACCTAGGAGATCTTACAGACAAGATTGTGTGTGGAGGAGCTATCTCATTTGATCCCAGTCCCTGTCTATTTTGATAACAAACCTTGTTGTGTAGGGATGAGGATATCATGTTCTTGAAGGTCTCTTCTTCAAGAACACTCTTCTCTGCCTTAGCTTTGCTGATCACAAGCTCAGCCTGGCACTCAGTTAACTTAGTGATGAGATCTTGGATCTGAGTTCTAAAATCTGTATGTTCATGTTTTAGTACTGAAATGGTTTTCTCCAAGTCCTCTATCTTTAACTTGTAATCATTTTCAGACTTTCTAAAATCAGATTTTAATATGTTTAATGACTCAAGATCAGATCTCATCTCTAGGTTGTACGACCTGTATCTATTTACTTTAGCAATGCATTCAGGGGAGCAAAGATGTTCCAATACCTTGGCTTCATCATGGTCAGCCATCAGTGCTTGATTTGGAGAAGCATCCTCCACCTGAAAACTCCAGTCAAAGCCTCCCTCTTCAACAGCAACAGCAGCATGTTGCTTTGTCTTCTCAGCCTGAGGAGCTTTGTCAGTAAAGTTTGGTCTGGGTTGTGTTTGGCCCCCATTTGCTTTAGGTGCCTTACACTCCCTAGCAAAGTGACCCATAAGGTTACAGTTGTAACACTTAACTTTGCTTTTATCCAGCCCAAACTTACTACTGGTAGCATTGCTTGGAAATCTTCTTTCTGTCCTCTTGTAGAACTTCTTGGCTCTGTGAGTGAGGAGAGCCATCTGCTGAACTATCTCCATGTATTCCAGGTCATCTGGATGGATACAGTCCAGGTCTTCAAGAGTGAAGAGATAATTCCCACAGCTTTCATCTGCAGACACAAAGGCTTGAGAAGAACTTGTCTCTTGGAATGGGCTTCCATGAGTAAAGTTCTCCCTTGGTGTCTCCGGGAAGGTGATGAAAGGACCCTTTTGTGAGTTGTCAGGGTAGCATATGAGATGATGCTGGGGTTCTATGCTGTCCCTTTCAACCACATGAAGGGCTGAACCCATTTGATTGTTGGAGTTGCCAGATGAACCTTGCATGTTCATCTCCATCTGGTATCCACTGAGAATCCCATACAACTCTGTAAGAGTAAGAGTCTTAAGGTTCTCAGTCCTCTTGATCACCACACAATAGTGTGTCCATTGCCTTGGAAGTGAGGACATGAACTTCCTTACAATGTCCCTGTTCTCAAGAGGAACTCCTCCATCCACTAGGGTATCCACAATCTCAACATACCTGAAGTATTGTTGGGTCATGGTCTCACCTGCTTTGAAGGTGAAATTCTCAAACTGCTGCTTCAGAAGATCTTTCTTGTTCTTCTTGGCTTCAGAGGAGCCTTCATACATCAGCTTCAGTGCATCCCACAGCTGTTTGGCTGTCTTGCACTTCTTAAAACCTCTGTATACAGAGTTTGGGAGAGCAGTCTGAAGAGCAGTCATGGCCTTCCTGTCAATCTCTACTCTTTTTCTATCTTCATCTGAGTAGTTGGCCACATCTTTAGGAATCATACCAGCACCAGTAGCAGAGGGGGTGCTGGGTATGAAAGGTCCATTCTCAACAGATTCCCACATTCTTGAATCAAGAGACCTGATGAAGCCTTCCATCCTCATGCACCAGGTGTCAAAATCATCAAGAGTGATCAGTGGGGATTTGTTCATGGTTCCAGTCTCCATATCAGTCTTTGAGATGGAAGCCATCTGAAGAGTTTAGCTTTTGTGTGTGTGAGGGATCTTAAGATGGTTAGATCTTATATCAAGAGCCTGGAAAGCTCTGATACCAATTGCAGGACCGTTTAAGGGCTTTAACACAATTACAACACAACAACACAATGAGGAGATTAACTAAACTCTAATCAAACAGTGAACTGGGTAACCAAAGGTGATACAAAGAACACAAGTAAAGCAAGAGACAGAACAAGAGAATATGGGTTTCAAGGAGGCAGTATATTGCTTTCTCAAGTTCTTTTACAAGTGTTACAAAGCATAAAGAAAAGATACAAGAACTTGAAATACTTATACTACAACCTACAGCCGGCTATACTTTGAAAGCCAGCTGGATACAATTGACTAGACACTAACAAAATCAATGGTAGGATCAAAACGCATATCTGTCTTTTGACCTTATGACTATGACATGCCATAGCTCACATCCTTATACAATACAAAAAGGATAAAGTACATAAAGTGGAAAGTTGAAGACTCAAGACCTCAATGTACAGTTACCAAAAGCAAGGCCCTTTTCACCAACTCATGTAAGTTGGTGACTTTACAGAGATGCAGCGGAAAAGGTGCTTTATGGAACAGTACATCAGATAAAGCATGTGTACTAAAAGTCTTCGGAAGAAATCTGTCTTCATAGGTTGAAGCTTCGGAAGACTTTGTCTCTGAAGCTTCGGAAGACTTCATGTTTGGCTTCGGAAGATATTGGTCTTGGCTTCAAAAGATTTTACACTTAGAGTATTTTCTAATGCTTTGTGTAAAACTTCCGAAGCATTCTTCACTTCAGTACTTAGTGCATGTTGCTGAGACACTTAGGCTGTTTTGGGTTGCATCAGACTTCAGGAATCCTTACAACATTTAGTGATGATGATGTAAAGGTATTATCTGAAATCAGATTAAGTTTGGTGCGGGAGAAGAGATAAAGGCGAATGCCAGTTTGGTTGAGAGAGTGGCCAACAAAGCTAGGGGAGTCAGATCGGAAATCAAGCTGCTCGAAAAGAGTGTGTAGGAACATGATGATCTGGAAGGAGAAGTAATGGACTTAGCAAGGAAGATGGAGAAAGCATCAGCAGGAGCTAACCTAAAAGACCTGGCAGGTGAATACTCCCTAGAAGGAGTATTGATGATAAAGTATAGGATGCTATTCATCTTGTCATTAGTTATAGCTTAGTTATTATTGTAATATGATCTAGTTTAGTTTTGTTAGTTTTGTATTCTGTGGCATGCAAAACTACATGTGAAACTGTAGTTGCACTCGGTAGTTTCACATGATCACAGAGCATGACAGTTTCGCGTCATGCCAAATTGTATGCGAAACTAGATAGTGTATAAATATGTTTAATTTTTGATCATTTTGTAACTCGTGGAACATTAATGAAATACTATTGATTTGAGTTCATGCTGTATTGCTAGGAGCTTATATTGTTATCTTTCAGCATTGTTCTTAATCATGTTATCAAAATCTTATTTCAAATGGGTTTTGCTTGATTTGTATTCATTCTTGCATCATTTCTTGGTCCCCAAGTTATTGGAATTAGTGATAACTTGAGGATTCTGGTGTTGAAACTTCATCAAAAGCACGTTTAAATGATCATTTGGACCAACAGTTAGTTAGCTGCATGTTTCATTTAATTATATAGGTACTAGTAGGTTTTTTCAAAGCCAAGAGGTCTTATTTTTACATACTGCAGTTTCTAGCTTATAATATATGTAATGTGTCGAACATAGTTGTCTTCAGGAGAATGTTTTGTTGCTTATTCTCACTGTTTCTAAGGCATGAGCTTTTGATTACCAACACACCCTAACCAATATGGCAAAATCACCAATTATAAATAGAAGAAACACTCAAAAATGAAGCAATTAATAAAGCAATTAATGAAGCCCGCTTTTGAAAATCAAATGCGATTGCATTATTAATCTTCTTCCACTATGAACATAAACAAGCATATTTTATCAAAATATCATATTGGCTCTTTCTATCACTATCACCAATATCCACTACCCGAAAACAACAAACCTCTTCCCGAACAAGATCTAAAATATACCTTAACACACGTAAAGAGTGTAATATGGGAGGGAAAAGCACAAAATAATAAAATTTTGCTAGTATTTTTATTTTTAAATTGATTATAACATCAATCGGCTTAAGACAATTCTCACCACTCCGACCAATGAACTTATTAACTGGTCGGTTCAGTGGCCAATCTGGAATTTAAGTATATGTAAATCATGTTATGATGTCTCAAACAAAGAACAGAAACATAAATTTATGATACAAAAGAAAATCCAAATGTATATCCTTTATGTTCTAGCATGTAATCTTTAAAGTACAAATTCAAAAAGCATTTATTGATGGACACCATGTATGCGTCATGTGTGGCATATCAAACGCACTCTAGATACCTATCTCGGAACAAAATCAGATGTTGAAACTTCATTCACAGAATATAGAGATGATCCTAAACCACCATTCGCGGTCAAAGAATTGTATTCTTGTAGGAGGGGCATTTCAGGGTCAATGTTACTACGCATAAAAATTGCTGGTTCAATTGGTACAGGAAGCATCATAGATGAGCTATTAAGCATAAGAACAACTGAAGCCATGGTTGGCCTATCAATAGCATTGTCTTGAACACATAATAATCCAATGTGAATACTTCTAATAATATCACAGAGTGAGTCTGGTCTTGTTTTCAATGTCGGATCTATGATATCTGATGTTGTTCCATTTCTCCAACTTTTCCATGCCTATTAAATTTTGAAATGCATGTTTTTAGGATTCATATAGTACCAGAAAAAGTAAAATTTTCAATTCAATATATTTCTCAAATAAATTTGATCAGGTGTATTTGGTGTCTAGACTTCATAGAATGGACAAACACTTACAAAACTAAGAAGATCCTCTCTTCTATCTCTGTTCTTAAAACCTTGATTCTTTTGACCTGTAATCATCTCTAGCAATAACATTCCATAGCTAAAGACATCCGATTTTACTGAGAATTGACCATGAATGGCATATTCAGGCGCCATATAACCACTATAAGAGTACAAGAAAAGCAAGTTAGGATGTCTTTTTTTGTTCATAATTAACATGAGAAACTTACCAATCATAGAATCCCTAGTTGGTTTTTATAACAGCTATCGTCTTATAAAAATGATTGCCATGTTTTTTTATGTAAAAGTTGTGAAAGGTTTCGAGTTGTTTAGGAGTAGAGCGCAATATCAAAGAGTGACTTAAAATAATGGGTTTGACGAATTCAAGGTGATGATGATGAATGGATCACCATTCAATGGATTGTTTTTTGTGACTTTAATTGATTTGTAACTATAAACAATACTGTATATTATTTATTGCATATAATATTGTTATTAAATGATACTATATATACGTAGTATAAAATCAGTTCAGCTTGTTCATTTTTTCCTTTTTTTAATATTAGAATACTATGCTCAATTTTTAGATAAAGGAATTCTTAATTTGATGATATAACTCTTTTTTGTAAATAATAACGTATATAAAAATTATAGGTGTTTAAAGTAAAATGATAGGACTTCCCAAGTTCGTAAATTAAATCTAGTTCTTAACTAATCACCTTCGTATATACATATTATAAACAAATTAACAAATATAGATCATTTAATTTGGATATTTCAAGCCCAATTTAAATATATAGTAATTTAAATTTAAATAATTTGAGTTCAAACGAAATAATTAACTCTTATATCCCTTTATCTATTAATTACGTTAAGTTCATTTAACTAAAATCAATTAATTTATACTTATTCTAAGACCGCTAAATATCTTGATTTGGATAATCTTTCTTAGGATCTTATCAAACCAACTTCCTCTTTTAATCAGTGAGATAATTATTTTTATTATGTATCTTTAATAACAATTGAAATACTTTATTATATATTTTTGATAGTTAACTTGGTTTAATATTTTGTTGTATGAAAGACACTACCCGGCCCGCATTAGATCGAGAAATATTAATAATTTGCTATATATAGTTAGCGAACCTTAATATTTTCCAACCCCAATGAAGAAAGCTCATATGCTCGCGAATGGTCATGTATTTGTTATCCATTGTAAAATTTGGCTAGATGAGGGACCATTTTGTCATTGTTCAATGTGTATCTAAAAAGGTTATTTAAAGGAAGGAGTTTACTTGGTCAAACTTGAATAACCCTCGTGAAAATTCTTAACATGATTCTAATGAAAATACTAAAATATTAAAGGAAGCATACTTACTACGTTCCAACTATCCGAGTTGTATCGCCTTGAGTTTCTTCGGTTTTAAATAATTTTGCCATGCCAAAATCAGCAATTTTGGGATTCATTTGTGCATCTAACAAAACATTACCTGCCTTCATATCACGATGAATTATCTTAAGACGAGAATCTTCATGAAGATATAGTAGTCCCTTTGCGATGCCTATAATGATATTATATCGCTTTTCCCAATCAAGAAGTGTATGCTTAGTTGGGTCTACAAACACCGTCATTTGTTAGGCATTAGTAACAATATTAACTACAAGAAACACCATTTGCTACACATGTTAGATTTGTTAAGAATGACTATGTTCATTTATACAGTGTTAGGACCTATTTTAAGACGTCAAAAAAATATAATTTTTTTGAGAACTTGCCAAATCTGAACCACTTGTAGAGATTTCGGGGCATCACAGTCGTCAACCAAGGGGACCATTGAGTTTCAAAGGGGCCCCACTTCACAATATTTAATGGAAAAAAGAAATAATTCTTCAATTCTTATAATTAAAATATTTTATTGAAGGTTAATTAACTCTTCTACAATCGTGACTTCAGATTGTCCAATTGTGACATCATAGTTCTTTTTATTTTAATTCATTATTATTATATTTTTACTTCTTTGGCTGACTACTTACAATTTTACACTACTTTGTATTTACATGAGAAATTATTTGTATTTTTCTTTTTTACTTTGGTTTTTTTAGATTAATTTATAGACTTGCCAATTTGTGTTTGTTTGTGTTAAACTTTTTACTTGTTAGTTATTTCTATTAATTATTATAAATTAGAAATCTATGATAAATCCATCTACTAGTATTTCCTTGCTCATCTATTGTTCTTTTTTAATAGTTTAATATCACTTTATCATCAAAATTTTACCCGATCTTATTTTGTCTCCATGTTTAAAATTTTGTATTCGTCATTGATGCAAGGCCTACAGTTATATTAGGTTGTTAAGTTATTTATGTTTCTATGATGCAATTTGTGGTATTTTAAAGGAGAATTGCTCTTAAGAACTTACCAAATATAAATTTATCAAGACTTGCATTTTGCATGAACTCGTAAATGAGAAGTCGTTCACTTCCTTCAATGCTGAACCCTAGCAATCGAACCAAGTTCCGATGTTGAAGTTTTAATAGTAGTAAAACTTCATTCTTGAATTCTAGGTCACCTTGTCCAGAATCACATGCTAGCCTTTTTACTGCTACTTGACGACCGTCACCGAGTGTACCCTAATTATCATATTATATAATATAAGTGGGTGCGTAAGTAATATCAAGATTCTTAATTATTAAAAAAATGTATTATATCCATACTCTAGTTAGGTGTTACCCGAAACATTTACTTTTATCACATGCAAATGTGTTACATGGTTACATTTATAAGTGTATTTAAAATACAATTAAATAACATATGAATTTGCGCGTTCATAGCTGCTTAAGAAAGTGTAGAGATAAGTTTGTTAGACCTTTTATTTGCTCATGTATGTAAGAGGAGAGCGTTCAATTTGATTTCAAATGTATGCTTACACTTTATAGTATAACCATTTTAACTTTTATGCTGGCTCCTAAGTGCAAACAATTATTACAACAATTATAGATACGAAAACGGTGATTTTTTTCGTATTTTATGTGCTTAAAATGGAGCCAAAGTGTTATGACATTTATTTTTTCTTACAACTAAAAATCATGTATGAAAAAATATGTTCCGGCAATGTATTCGTCTAACGATTATTACCAAGTATCGTTTGTCCCATGTAAGATCCTAGAAGTATTATATAAGACATGACTAGGCGGCATATTGTACATAAGCTTCTAAGCACAAAGATTTATATTCTGAATAACTAAGTACACGCCTATGTGATTTATATTCTAGAGTAACAAAGTAAAAACCTATACAAAGGGCATTGTTCTCACAACAACTCTTGAAGCTCTTAAGGCCGAATCAATAGTTCAAACAAGAGAAATCAAGCAGCTAAAAATTAAAGTATCTCAAGACGTGTCATAAAATATTTTGTGACCTCAAAAATGTTCAAGAAATATCAAGCTAAGGTTATGGAAGCATTTAAGGAACTATCATCTCTGGTCACATCCACAACAACAAGTACTTTGGATACATAAGGAAATGGATGATGCCATAAGAGTAATAAAGAGGCTATCATCGGACATCAAAGCTCTCAGAATTCCCGGCTATCTACCTTAGTCCTCACCAACTCCACAAACGAAAAGTTTGAAGAAAAATATATGCAAAAAGGTGACCGAGTCAATGGAAGTTGCGATCAACACCTCTAGGATTTTCAGAAGAGCAATGTAGACTTTCTCAAGCCCATTATTGATGAGCAAGAGAATTTCTACCGCAATTCCATAACCATTTTTCAGAAGGACAATCACATAGCCTTATTGAGCATTTTGAAAAACTTGCCAACCTTTCACTCAAGAAAGTGTGCAGACTTGATCAAGTAAAGGAAATGGTTGAACAAATGAGGTGTAGGCGTAACTCGCTGAAGCGAAGACATGATTTAGAAGAGTCGGATCCTGACAACAACAAACGCTCAAATTGAAGAAGTGACAGTAGGTTATATATAGTATAATGACTTTGATGATTAATGTTGAATATCAATGCCCTTTATATTGGGTAGAATTATATCCAATACAACCACATATTATGGAGATAAATACAAATCATATCTACAAAAACCTTAATAATATGATAGGGTAGCAGTCCCCACACGACAGTAGTGTTGGATTTAATCTTGACGGGTAAACGAGGTTTTGGTCCTGAATTCAAGTATCGAGTCAGGTCAAGAAATAAAATGTCATGTGTGTTGGCACATGTACACGTCTGTTAGGAATTAGTCCGCATGTTTAAATCTTTATTTAGGGACTTTAGGAAGTAATTGATTATTTCCATTTATTTGCTGCACGTGAAGATATATGTATGTTTTTTATATTTTATCTATTATGGAATAGAGTATTCGAGAGTTCTACAAAACTTCCATATATTTCTTCTTCTTCATTGATCATATTGTGAGTTCTAAAGTGGAAATTTTTTGAATTCGTCAGTTTACACGTGTTTTGATTTCGTGCCTCAACCTTCATTTGGTATCAGAGCCCTAGGCTCATACCAGGATGTGATCGTAAGCAAGTGTAGCGACGATTCCATGTACTCAAACCGCAAACAAAAGAAAGCAAGCAGCAAGGGAATCGACTGGGGGAAATCAGCATGCTAAAGCAAGACGCAACAAGGTAAAGCAAGAGGCGCCAAGAGAAAGCACTTAATTAAAGGAGTAGATAGCAAATAGCAAGATTCAAGCAAGTATTTAGCAAAATGATAGAAAACACAGGAGTCGTGACAGTTCGAGAGCAAGGAAACATATCTCTTCAATGTCCTAAGTTGACCGAAACAAACTACACGTCATGGTCGATCCTAGTCAAGACAATGCTTAAGGCGTATGGTCTTTGGGAGGCAATAAACCAAGTCACCGAAGCAACCTTTGAGGAAAAGAAAAATCATACTACAAAAGCGTGCTATTATTTTTTCAACATTATCGGAATATTTGCTAACATAAGGATGCTAAAGACGTTTGGGAGTCAATCCGAGTTCGATACTTACAAGCGGACGGAGTCCAAAAGGCACGATTGTAAACTCTTAGGAGTGAGTTGGAAATACTAAAGATGAAGGATAACGAGACGATTAATGATTTTTCAGGAAAAATAGGTGATATCATAGCAAAGTTTAAAAGTCTCAGTTCAAATCTAATAGAGGAGCTCGTTAAGAGAAAGCTTCTTAATTCAGCCCCAAAAAAAATACCTACCAATCGTTGCTTCTATTGAGCAATACTCGGAGATTGAAAAAATGTCTTTTGAAACAGCGGTGGGAAGACTCAAAGCATATGGAGAAAGTCTAAAAAATCATAATGAAAAGGACGAAGATCAAGGGCATCTTTTGTTAACTAGTAGTGAACAAGATGATAGATAATAGGGACGGGGAAGAGGTTAAGGAAGAGGATCCGGTAGAGGGAAAAGAGGACGTGGAAGAGGCTCGGGTTGAGGAGATAAAAGCGGGTTTAGATGTTATGAGTGCGGAGCAATTGGACATTTTGCAAATGAGTGTACAAAATGGAAGGAAAAGGAGAATGAAGCCAACCTAATTCATATGGTGGAACCTACTCTACTTTGATAAACACACGAGTCAATGTCAAGAATAAGGGTGTGAATGTTGGATTTAATCTTGACGGGTAAACGGGGTGCGGTTCCTGGAGTCATGTATCGGGTCAGATCAAGAAATAAATTGTCATGTGTGTTGGCACATGTACATGTATGTTAGGAATTAGTCTGTATGTTTAACTTTTTATTTGAAAGAGTCTAGCTAGGTCATTAGGGTATATAGGAAGTAGTTGATTATTTCCATTTATTTTGCTATACGTGGAGATATATGTATGCTATTTATATTTGATCTATTATGGAATAGAGTATTCGAGAGTTCTACAAAACTTTCACATATTTCTTCTTCTTTATTTATCATATTGTGATTTCAAAAGTAGATAATCTTTTGATTTCGTGGGTTTACACGTGTTTTGATTTCGGGCCCCAACCTTCAAGTAGAACAAACAATAAAACTGGATCTAACCTGAAGGAGCAAATGGCGCAGTAAGGATTCGTGATAATGTCGCATAGTGCATGGATCGATGAAGTATGTGCATCAATACTAGCCTTTGTACGCACAAAATGTATAACAATTTCAAAGTGTTTTGTACGTTGATTTTCAGATTAGATTTTCATAGAGGTGGACGACAAAAGCATAAAAGCATTGTTATAACAAATGGTGGCCTTTTGGATAGGAATATGTAAGTCAGACAACAAGTTTCATAGCCACATGTCCCTAGATATGGTGTCTCAAACGCGTGATATTCCCTTTCTACACTAGATCGAAAGATCGTGGGTTGTCATTCAGATGACCACAATACTAAGTTATCACCCAAAAAGACATAGTAGTCCGATGTAAAATGACATGAATTAGGACACCTTCCCCAATCCGCATCCAAGTAAGTCGTTAAGGTATGAGAAGAGGCAATAAGATGTAAGCCATAATCCGTTGTGCCTTGAAGATAGTAAAGTATTCACTTCAGAAAATAGGGATCTTGTGGAGCATGCATAAATAGACAAACTTAATAAACGGGTTAAAAAATTTTCAGGTGTGTAAACATAAGATATAGCAAAGCGCCAGCAAGAGTACGACATAAAGTGTTTTCCGAAAATAGATTGCAAGTTGAAGCACTAAGCTGGGCAGACGTAACCAGTGGTACAGTAGAAGGCTTATAAGATGCCATATAAGCTTAATGTAAAATGTCACGAGTGTGGTTGGTGTAATACCCAAAACTTTTGAAAATCACCAAAATTAGCATTGCAAAAGGGTGTTAATAATAGTGTGTAAATAATCATCATTAGGGTAATGTCTTCCTTATATAAGAAAAGATAGGTTGTATGCTTCACATGTCTATAAAACAATAGAGAATAATCACAAACATCGCTACCGAATCAATGTGAGGTGATATATGTAGAAAAACTTATATACCACGTATACTGCAAAGATAAAGGAATGTTTAGAAAATGGAATTCTTGATACAAACATTTTCATGCACAAAACTTACATTAATTTCTAAGTGTTTTGTGCAATGATGTTGAATAAGATTATCGATGAGGTAGACGACTGAAACCTTATCATAATATAAAATAGAGGCCATTTGGATAGGAACATGTAACTCAAAAACACAAGTTTCATAGCCACGTTGATAAGAACATGTAACTCGGGAAAACAAGTTTGTTAGCGACGTGACCTTAAGTATGATGTCTGCAATGCCACGGTACTCCGCCTCTATACTAGATCGACAGATCATTGGCAAACCTTTATATTACCACCTAAAAGACATAGTAGATTGATGTAAAATGTTCGGAATCACGACACCTAGCCTCTTCTCATTAGAGTAGGTCGTAAAGAAATGAGAAGAAGAGGCAACAAGTTGTAAGCCATAATTCAATGTGTCTTAAACATAAAAAATTATTCATTTCATGAATTGAAAATAGGGCTTACATGGAGCATGCATAAATAGAAAAACTCGAAACAACGTAAAATATTTGGGCGTGTAAATGTAAGATGCTATAAAGCACCCAAAAGAGTACGATATAATATGTTGTCCAGAATAGATCATCGGCTAAAGCACTAAGTTTGGATCATGTATCCATGAGTGTAGTGCAAGGTCTAAGGAAGCCATATAAGTTTGTTGTACAACGTCATGAATGTAGTTTGAGTGTGATAAGAATAAGCCATGTATGTCACTGATAGATGTAATACCTAAAAAATGATGCAAATCATCTAAAGCAGTCATAGTAAATTCCCTAAAAAATCACCTAAACCACTCATAGGTAATCACCTAAACTACATTAAAAATCATAATCAAAAGCGGTCAAGGCTAGGTCAACAACATACAAATAAATGATAAGTATTTTGCTTCTCGTGTCTATAAACGAATAGTGAGCAATTACAAGCACTTCTATAGATTCTGTTAGACATATTTAAAAAGCATATATTGTAATTTTATATTCTTCATGTACCATTATCGTAAACTTATTATTCATATATAGCATGTATTTCCACCTTGTTTGGTAAGGAGAATTAAATTAGTTTATCAATCATGGTAGCAACTAATTCCTTTTAATTGCCATCAGTCCTTCTTTACCTTCTGTCGATCTCTTACCTTACCCTTTCTTCTTTTTTTATCCTTCTTCATTCGATCCTCTTCTGCTCTCTATATTCTCTGCTCTTTCTCTCCTCCTCTTTTTATGGCTGCCTCCACTTCATCAGATATTACCCTACCCATGAACACTGTTATGCATATGATTACCATAAAACTTTCCTCCTCTAACTACCTTTTGTGGAAAAATCAAATGCTTCCCCTTATATCATACCAGAATCTCCTATCTCATGTCAACGATACATCCTTCGCTCCACCGGCTGAAGTTCTAGTTGACATGAAACCCGCCCCCAACCCCAACCTTGCTGCTTGGAATGGGGCTGACCAACATGCTGTCATTATACTACATGCTTCTCTCATGGAAGAAGCGGTTTCTGAAATTGTTGGTCTTGAAACTGCTCGAAAAATTTGGATGGCACTCGAAGCTGCTTACAGTAATTCATCTGCTGAACATATTCAAAATCTTCATGATCAATTACGACATCTCTCAGAAGGATCCATGATAGTGGCGGAATTTGGTCGCAAGTTTAAATCTATTTATGATCAAGTATCCGCCATCGGACATCCCGTCGACGACTCTGACAAGTTGCATTGGTTTCTTTGTGGTCTCAGCCTGTCCTTTGAGACATTTTCAACTGCCATATGGACAACTAAACCTGCTCCTATCTTTCGGGACCTTCTCCTCAAGCTAAAAGTCATGAGCTTTTTCAGTGTTCTCTACATGGTAGTACCACGCCTCCTATTGCTTTCATTGCGTAGACCAACCAACGCTCCTCCTCCAATCGGGGTCTTGGAGGTAGATCATTTCATGGTGGTAAAGGTTGTGGTCGTCGACCTCCTCATTGTCAATGGTGTCGCACTGATGGTCATTATACCAGTCAATGTGCTCAACTTACCAAGATTGTCAACCATGCTCCCAGTTTTAATTCAAATCTTGCAAAAGCATTTCATGCCCAGTGTGTTGTCTATCCTTCCACTCCCGATTGGTATGCTGATTCTGGTGTTTCAGATCACATGTCGGCCACAACTGAAAATATTCCTCACTCTTCCCCATATGATGGTAATGCCAAAGTGACTATTGGTGATGGTAATACTCTTCCTATATCGTATACTGGTGATTCTATGTTATATAATATGCATTTAAAAGACATTTTAGTCATTCCTAATATAATAAAAAATCTTCTCTCCATTAGTAAATTAACTGCTGATAATCATGTGGATATCTTATTTTTGAATCCTTATTTTTACATTCACATGAGAACAACTAAACAAGTCCTAGCAAAAGGAAGCTGTGAAAAAGGCCTTTATGTTCTTCATCCTGATTCTCAAGCTTTTGTGGCCACTTACTCTTCACCTCCAAAAGCTTCTTTTGAACTTTGGCATTCTCGGTTAGGACATGTGTTTTTTGAAACCATCTTATTTTTGAATAAGTTAGGACATTTACAAGTTACTTCCATTTTACCCAAACCAATTATATGTTCTTCTTGTCAACTTGCCAAGGCACACCATTTGTCATTTTCATTAAATGAAAAACGCTCATCAAACCATTTAAACGCTCATAAACCTTGTGTTCACTGTTTGGATTTTGATTTGCAACCAAACTCTCCATCACATGCTTCTATTAATATTCCACCAGCCCCTCTATTAATTCTAATCCATCACCTTTTTATTCGGCCCGACAACCTCCTTTAACAACATCACAACATCAACCTTCGACCCAATCTGAACCCACTCCCAACAATCCTCAGCTCCACAACCTAAATCCTCAGCCCAACAATCCACTGATCCTCTTGGTGGGCCTATTCCTGATGTATCTCCTAATCCTCGACCGACAGGCCATCCCATGGTGATTCGGTCCAAAGTGGAAACGTTCAAACCCAAGCATTGTTCAGACTTAGCACATATTAATTCTCATGCTCTCTACTCAGCTGTGTTTACTTCATCCATTCCTAAAGGCTTTAAAAGTGCTACCAAGAATCCCAAATGGTTAGAAGCCATGGAAAAAGAAATGAGTGCTCTTCAACAAAGCAAACCTTGGTCTCTTGTCCCTCGCCCTAAAAACCACAATATAGTAGGCTTAAAGTGGATTTTCGAATCAAATATAACTCTGATGGCTCAATAGAAAGACATAAAGCTTGTCTTGTTGCACAAGGCTTTGTCAAATTCATGGGACAGGTTTCTCATACACTTTTAGCCCCGTGATTAAAGCTCATATAGTTCTGATTGTTTCTCTTTGGCGGTCATACATAATTGGAAACTCCACCAACTTGATGTCAATAATTCCTTCATTCATGGACATCTTTCTCATAATATTTATATGGAGCAACCCTCTGGTTTTGAGGATCCACGCTTCCCGGATCATGTGTGCCAAGTTAATAAAGCTCTGTATGGTCTTAAACAGGCTTCATGTGCATGGTTTCATCGCTTAAGCACATTTCTTACCCAAAATGGGTTCAAATGCAGTCAAGCTGACACATCATTATTTGTTTTCAAAAAGGACGCTTGTATTATGTACATGTTGGTTTTTGCTAATGACTTGATACTAACCGGAAATCGGGAACACATCTTTCATCACTCGGTTAAACAACAACTTTTTCATCAAAGATCTTGGTCAATTAAATTACTTTCTTGGAGTTGAAGTTGTCTATACTATTGACGGCTTGTTTCTTAATCAAACAAAATATGCTCATGGTATTCTTCATCGTGCTGGCCTACTTGAATCAAAACCCGTATCCACCCCCTACCCTATTATATTACCCTCACCGCCAAAGGTGATCCGTATGATGATCCAACCCACTATCGCTCCCTAGTTGGTGCTCTCCACTATTTAACCATTACTCGCTCGGATATCTCTTATGTTGTAAACCAAGTAAACTACACTAAAAATCATAATCTGAAGAGGTCAAGGCTAGGTCAACAACAGATAAATAAATGATAAGTAATTTGCTTCTCGTGTCTATAAACTAATAGAGAACAATTACAAGCACTGCTATAGATTCCATGTGAAGTGATATAATTTGCAAAACAGCTCTACCACATGATGCATGTTTGAGGCAATATAGAGACTCTCGAACATGACATACATGTGTTGGTGCTTGAAGATCCACAAACACTATGTAAAGTGATACGATAGGCATTATCTCTTGAAGATTGTGATGGAGAGAGGTGTTTTTTACTTCCAGTTGACGATTCTGCCATTTTCGAGAGACCGCTAAATTGAGAACAATATGAATAGTAGCCGATTTTACCATCGTCTTGAAAGTCCCATGGCAATCAATGCCATCATTTAAGAGTTTTTGTTTACAACTAATCTAACCTTATACCTATCAAGTGTACCATTTAAATTTAAACTTATAACATAATGGCCACATACATCTAGTAACATGGCAATGAACCAGGTGTGAGACTATTTCCCACATATCATTCACTTATACGGCTTTGAATTCATCTTTCATGGCAAGTGACCAATTCAAGTTTAATTGGCCTTGGTTGTTTGAGTTCAGGATTGGTGAGATGGCAGATGTGGCGGTAGTGTAAAGATTGGGACGATTGATAGGCTTTCATATGCTATAGCTAACCTTTGCTTGAGTGGTCATAGGATGAATTATGGCCGTGGTTGTAAGGGTGGTGAAGGTTGTGGAAGGTGTGGGTGTCGTAGAGCATGTGAAGTACATGAGTACAAAACGAGTCATGAAGAAAGGAGTAGGATAGGATCGGACTCGAGATGGAAAAAATAAAGAAATGTTAATTATATATTACGTCACAAGAAAGGTATACCTTTCCGGTGGAGGAATCGTAGCAATGGTAGTGACAAAAGTCTTCACAATAGTCTAGGATAACACACTTAGTTGGGTGGTTGTGTAATTTGTCTGGTTACATGCATGGTGGATGTGTTTGGTATCATGCAGACCCAAAGACCAGTAGATGATGGTATGTTGAGTAACGAAGATATAAGGCATGGTCGATGTGTAATTTGTTTCTTTTAGTAGGATGGATATTATCGACCTAAGTTGCGGTGTGGAGATATTCTACTCAAAACGAGAGGGTAGATGGGCATAAGTAACAAGGGTGGTTCAGATAATAACATTTAGAGTTAAGTACGATTTTACTTTTTAAGATTTGTTAAAAATAACTATTTTCCTTCAAAATATTAAAAATAATTAATTTAACTCCAAAAGTTTTATGAATTGTTTCAATTCCAGTCCAAAAGTTTCATTAGTTGTTTTAATTTTATCCAAAATAATAAAGCTATTTTTGAGTGAAATTGAAACAATATATAAAACGTTTGAAGTTAAATTGATGTTTTTAATGTTGTGGAGGAAAATAGGAGATTTAGTTAAACCTTAAGTAGCAAAATTAGAATTAACTCTAACATTTAACCGGCAAATCATTCAAGCACTCGCTCATCCAGTTTGTTGAGATTTTTGTGGGCATGTGAAATAGAAGATTAGACGATGAGTGTCGTGACGTGTTTGGATTTGATATTATTGAGTGCACCACCAACATCACATTAAAAGGATTTTATTTTCTTGTTAAAGTAGATGTGAATTGAAGTGTGGAACTTTTAAATATTGGTAAATGTTTCTTATTTTTTTAATGCATAATGAGTAAAGATATCGACGATGATTATAAATTTGCTAAACAAGGAAGACGTTCAAAGGTCACGTGAATAAGGTCAAATGGTGCAAACATAATGTATTTAACATGATAAAAGTACTAATGTTTATGTTTTGATAATTGACGCGAATTTCATAAAGAGGAAACAATAGGTTTAGTACAAGAAATTGAAAGACGACTGCTAAGTAAATCTAAAACTGAAGTGCCTAGGTGACCAAGACGAATTGATCATTTGAGGAAGCAACAAAGGTAGATGAGCTAACGGGTAAGGTGAATGGATAGAGGTCACTCTTGCTATTGTGACGAGAAAGTAGGGCTCTAGTGTTGAGCTCCTTCACGAAAAAACCATACAGGTGAAGTTTAATAAAAGTGTGATTATCGATAGTAAATTTTCGAATAGAAAACAAATTCTTGATAATCGTAGGTGAAAACAAGATATTTTTCAAGTGAAGGATCGGTACTTGGTTTGATGTAGGTATGGTGGGTTCCATGAAATGGTACACTAGAACCGTTTCTAACAAGATAAAGGTTATAGGAGAACAAGATATGAGGCTAGTAATGCTATCTAGATCCAGAGTAAGATGTGTAGATACATCGGTGTTTGTATACCAAGACTGAAAAGAAATATTTAAGTTAATGGGTTACGTGGTTTTCAAAGAAGTCATCATTTATGTACTTGACATCAGGTAAATGTGCTTTATTAAAAACAATTGATCGATCTTATTGATGTTATAGTTCATACCTTGTAAACCATACCAAAACCACCTCGTCCGAGCTTATTTTCTTCAGAAAAATCATTTGTTGATACTTTCACCATACTAAAATCATATTGCAGTGATTCTAGTGTGTCAATATCCATTGTTCCACCTATTATTGAAAGAAGAGGAGTTGGTAGTTGCTTTAGGGACATTATGTTGTCATTAATATTATTATGGCAATAACTCCAATAAACAGTATGTAGTTTAATACAATATGCAAGTTGGAATTTTTCCCTTGTTATGATATAAACAATTAATCCTCCCAACATGTAGGAACAAACAATATTTATAAGATATAAACATAGAACTCACTCTGAATACTTTTGGGGGCTAATGGGGGTTTCTTTTGCTTCTTCTTCCTCATTGTTGTAATGATACAAAGTAACGTGACACTTACAATCACAACAACAATTATGATTATCAGATTACGTGTCAGGTAATTATTCTTTTTGCCTGCAAAAAGAGCATTGGTTGAACGAAGTTAATTTGGTGTGCACATGCAATGAAACTAAAACCAACTTTCTGAAATTGTAAGATAAGCTAAAGTTAAAAAAGGAACGTTTTATTATGTTTTTCTTCTGGTGTGTGCTAATACATGTAATAATATAATAGAGATGCCAACTGATAGCAATTAAATTCCATTAAAACACCTGACGTTTCTTTAAACGTTCAGAATTCACTCATTTTTTAATATTGATATGTTTTCATTAGCGGTTAATACTAAGTGACCAAAATGAAATGGAACGGTTATATCTTGATTAATATTTAGTTATCATTCTTTTGAGATAATTATTCTATTTTGTTCATTGCGTTTACAACTATTAAAATTACTAATTCTATTCTATTTAGAATATATTAGAATATATTATTATTATGTATATCCAGTATTGGTTTTAGTTGATAGAGTTTCATATTATTAGCTATAGATTAGCTTTGGGGCTATGTATTTGAGTATATATGTTAGTCATGAGAAAATAATCAAGAGAGTGTTTTCAATATTGTGAATTTACAAGGTAGAGGGCTCTCTACCATCTCTAGCCACGCCAAGACTAGTCTCCGCTGCCGCTACTTGTTTTCTATTTGATCTGTCCTGTGTGACAGTCGACCTCTAGTCTCCGCTGCCGCTTCTTGTTTCTATCGGATCTGTCATGTGTGACGATCGACCTCTCTCACCATCCTTTCTTTTTACATGGTTGGCAAAGAACCTATTAAAATCTTTCAACGTTGTATAACGCCACCAGTATCCAACAGAAGGTGTGTGGAGTGGAAGTGTCATACTCTTCGTGGGTTAGACTCACAGTGAACGTAGTTACAAAGTTCTGCACCATATTGACGATACACTTGCTAGTGCTCCACCAACAATTAATCCGGGTTATGACTTGTGGGTTGAACTCAATTTCATTATCCTTTAAGGGATGTATGGTACACTCTCAGATGAAGTTCTCACTCGGGAATCAACAACACATTAAGCGTGGAGTCACATCAAGAACCTTTTCTTGAAACACAAGGGTTCTCATGTCGTTGCTTTGGAGCATGATGTAACACCCGGAAATTTCCTTTGAAGCCGAAGAAAGAAGAAAAAGAGAAATAAAGTCCAAAATCGAGGGACCAAACTCGCCAACGAGAGAAACTTCGATGAATGGGAGTATAAAAGGGGGAAACATCACAACCCTTCTCATATTTCAGCCAAGAGAGGAGAGGAGAAGAGAAAGAGGAAAAGAGGAGAAAAGCTTGGTTCGGGTGGATTCGAGCGTGGAAATCGATGTGTAGCGAGTCAAATCGAAGATCTACTCGTCGGGATCGTTAATGTGAGTTCTAGGACCCCTCTTTTACTCGTTTTCATCTGATTTTGGGGCTGGAACACATCTAAAAACCTATTTTTGAGTTTTGGGTGAAAACCCGTTTTTATGCATGTATGTATGTGTATGATGCGTTTGAGGCTTGATTCCTTGCTTGGTTATGCTTGAATGAGGTCGTGGTATGTTTCCCTAAGGTTTAGAATGGTTGATTTGAGCTTAAAAGAGGTTTGGAAGAGGTTGGAGGCCGAGAACCCGCGGCTGTAGTCGGGATGGACTGCATTCTACATCAGCTAGGGCTAGGCGACCGACTGGAGGGCGATTGGAGGCCATTCGGCCGATTGGAGTGCGACTGAGGTCCATGCGCACGATTGCCATGCGACTGAGGTCCATACGCATGATGGTAATGCGACTGAAGTTCATGTGCCTGTGAGGCATGCGATTGAAGGAGTGTGCGACTGAGGTTCATTCGCATGAAGGTTATGCGACTGAAGTCCATGCGCCTGGAGGCCATGCGACTGAGGTTCATTCGCATGAAGAGTATGCGACTGAAGCTCATGCGCCTGAAGTCATGCGACTAAAGGCCATACGCATGAAAGTTATGCGACTGAGAGTCCATTCGCATAGATGTCCATTCGCCCATAGTCCATTCGCATAGGGTCCATTCGCCTGATGTCTATTCGCCTAAGTGTTCAGTGGCCCAGAAGGCCATGCGACTGGAGGGTGTCCATACGCCCAAGTAGGGTGCATACGCCCGAAAGAATAACGGTTTATCTTATGATCATCGAGGGAAAGTGCAGTTATGGGTTTTGACTCGGGAGGTTCCCATAGGCTTGTGTAAGTTGGCTTTCGAGGTCATAGACGTTATGTCAGGCATGTAGATGATGATGATATGTATGACGTTATGTATGATGTTAGGCATGGCGGTGCGTGTGATGTGTAGTATGAATGATGTGCGTGATGTGATGTATGATTGATGCGTATGTATAATGATTATGTATGTTTATGTTTATGTTTATGTTCCTTACTATGTATGTCTATCTTTCCATGGCTTTGCGTTGAATGTTAATGAATGAAATGAAATTATTATGTAACGTAAAGTGGAAGATAATGAAAAGAGGAACATAATGAATGAATGCATGCATTAATGAATGAATGAATGAACGAATGAAAGGCTTGCAAGCATATGTATGAGGTGAGCGACTCTGTGTCGCAACAAACTCGAAAGAGGTCCTTGTCGCGTACTCCGGTACTGTGTCAGTCTTCGGACATGAGTCGGGGGTTTGTGTACAGACCCCGGCATAGTATCAGTCTTCGGACATGAGTCGAGGGTATTGCATGAGACAGGATCCAAATGAATGAGAAGAGGATCGCGTACTCCGGTACTGTGTCAGTCTTCGAACATGAGTCGGGGGTTTGTGTACAGGCCCCGGCACAGTATCAGTCTTTGGACATGAGTCGGGAGTATGGCGTGAGACGGAATTGAGATGACGAGAAACGAATCGCGTGCTTCGGTGCTGTGTCAGTCTTCGGACATGAGTCGGGGGTTTGTGTACAGACCCCGGCACAGTACTAGTCTTCGGACACGAGTCGGGAGTATGGCGTGAGTTAATGAATGAGAAAGGTAATGCGGAAAGAACGAATGTATGAAATGAACGTTAACGAAATATCCAAATAATGTACGAAATGAGATCCTTGTCATTCGACCTTAGTAATCGTGGCTGAGTGTCACGAAGAGGGTAAAGTCTGACCGGATCTAGAACGGTATTGTAACACCTAATGGCAACCTCCCACATATACGTTGGGGCAAAACCTCATCGAGTGCGATGAGTCCCTTATGGGGGGTGATTGCAACACCTAGAGGCGTACCTCCCACATTGTCCGTGGACAGGAGAGATTCCTGGCTCATAAGTAATGACCTGCCTCTTAAATCAATGACGCGTTTTGGGCTTAGTTGGCTGTGGAGCCTAAAAAACTCCACAGTTAAGCGTGCTCAGGTGGGAGTAGTACCAGGATGGGTGACCCCCTGGGAAGTTTTCACCTGAGTAACCAAAAACAAATCCGTGAGCTCTTAGTGAGCAAAGCGGACAATATTGGTGATTACGAGGGGCCGGGGTGTTACAGAGTGGTATCAGAGCCACTCCTGTGCCATCCGGGATGTGGGGCAGAAACTCATCGAGGACGATGAGTCCCTAAGGGGGGTGATTGTAACACCTAATGGCAACCTCCCACATATACGTTGGGGCAAAACCTCATCGAGTGCGATGAGTCCCTTATGGGGGGTGATTGCAACACCTAGAGGCGTACCTCCCACATTGTCCGTGGACAGGAGAGATTCCTGGCTCATAAGTAATGACCTGCCTCTTAAATCAATGACGCGTTTTGGGCTTAGTTGGCTGTGGAGCCTAAAAAACTCCACAGTTAAGCGTGCTCATGTGGGAGTAGTACCAGGATGGGGGTGACCCCCTGGGAAGTTTTCACCTGAGTAACCAAAAACAAATCCGTGAGCTCTTAGTGAGCAAAGCGGACAATATTGGTGATTACGAGGGGCCGGGGTGTTACATAGAACGGTATGAACGGGTCCTTGTCATTCGACCTCAGTAATCGTGGCTGAGTGCCATGAAGAGGGTAAAGCCTGACAGGATCTAGAAAGAAGTAAAAGATAATAACGTACGATAATGATAATTGCAACGAACGAATGATGAAGATAATAATGATATTATCTGTATGTATGATGTGTGATCGCATGTATGTAACGAATGTTTTATAAAGAAAGTAAAGAACGGTTTTTTACGAAAGAAAAGTAAGTTTTATTATAAAACTAGAACTCACTCAGCAACGCTGACTTTGATGTGTTTCCAGTTGGCAGGTATGTTGCTAAGGATGACACGGGGCGGATACTCAGCGTATTTTGGATGACATCCATTATGTTTAATGCTTTTGAAATAAATGTAAAATGATATTGTCAAAGGATCGATTGTACTATTGTGCAAAAGTATTTTGATGGAATGAAATTGTGTTTTAAATGTTTCCGCTGCAACGTTTTTATGTAAGATGACGAAACTTATGTTTTGAGTGCGAGGAATGACCAACTGTAGGCGTCACGGAAACGGGGCCTTACACATGAGTTCACAAATCTTAATCTAAAAGGCTTGCCTTCTTTATAAGCATATTGTCAACGCTTAAAGGAACTAGCCGACCAACTTAGCGATGTCGATAATCTAGTCACCGACAATCGCTTGCTTTTGAAACTTGTTCACGGGTTATCACCGGAGTACGATACAGTTTCATCTTATCTAACCCAAACGTTACCTAGATGGGAAGAGGCGTGTAGTATGGATCAACTAGAACAACAATGCCAACCCCGTTAATGTAAAACACAATAACTAATAACAAAACGTGATAGTGCTTAAAAGTCACAATAACTAACAAAAAGATACTGCGCTAGTGGTACAATGATGAGTAGATTTGAATTGTGTGAATGATACAATCCTGATTTGGGCTCGGAATTTTTTTTTAAAATTTAAACTAAAATTTGATGTATACATAGAAGCCCATGAAATTAGCCACAACAAAAGATGCGCTTAGGCACACATATAACACTAACCTTAATGGGTTTTGGCCCATCAACCACAAAACAAGCCATTGAACCATAAAGCTTAATGGGCTTAGACCCACGTGACATTAACGGACCATTAGTCAAGAGTATGATTATGTGCAAGGACCTACCGACCTTAATAGACATTGTACCTGATACTTAGTGGACCTAGTTACCATTCGAACATTTAAATGATACAATATTATAGGAAGCCCTTTTATAATGAAACTTAAAATTTTTAATCTTGACCTAATAAGTAAAACAATTAAACGAACCTAATTGCGAGAATTAAAAAACATAGATGATCGACAAATAATAAATAATAAATAACAAAAGCCTTAAACATAAGCATATTTAAATAAATAAAAAATAAAAAGTCATAAACTTTTATTTAAAATACTAATACTTCTATAAACCAAATACTAAATAAAACAAAATGATATTTACATATTATTTAAATAACTAACTTTAATAAAATCTAACGAGTTATTATATCAATATATGCCAACTTGTAATGACTAGTTAGAATCAAATATATCCTATAAAATCTATAAAAAAAACACTATAATAAGAGAAAAATCAAATCACATGCATCAACTTATACATATATACTTACGACGGGCAAACACACACATACCTATACAAATATACATAATCAACTTATATACATAGTCGTACACTCATACACCCATGTAGATGCATGCACATGTATAATATAGATATAACTTGTATGAT
>JACVEC010000122.1:357500-400793 GCA_025215565.1 Flaveria ramosissima | reverse complement strand
TTGTTGGATCTAGAGAGGCTGTTGCAACCAAACCATGTCACTTAGAAGATTTTGAGTACAACATACAAAGGACTTCCGAAGCCAAGTGTGGGACTTCCGAAGGAAGAAGGAGCTCTTCCGAAGTCTAAGTGTAAAATACACTTCCGAAGGAAAACTCCAACTTCCGAAAATAAAGAAGCTACTTCCGAAGATCAAGACTTAAAGACAAAGTTCTGAAGTCAACTTCCGAAGTATAAAGAAGTCCTCAAAGCCTCGGAAGCATAGAAGCATCTTCCGAAGTATAAGTGGCTTCGGAAGAACTTGTTCTTCCGAAGCCAGTTAACCTTCGGAAGACACTTCTATTATCCAGTAGACATAAGTATGGTCTGTCTGACAGTCCGCTGCAAATCTCTGAGATACTGCATGGCGTTTTCTCAAAAGCCATGTAGTTGACCATACTTTAATCTACTGTTTACCTTTTTATGTTAAGTACAGTTGCCATCTTTAGTTGGTGACAAAAGGTAAGTCATGGACATGTCATGACTACCATATCTTAGATAATACTTTATCTAAGATACCTTAACTATAGCATTGTAGTATATGCTTTAGTCGTAGGTTTCCAGCTGGTATCAAGTATAACCGGCTGTAGGATCTAGTATATATAGTTTCTCATTGTAACTCTTGTTGTATGCTTGTAAGTGTCTTGTAATCTTGAGTTGAGAAGTAATATATACAAGTACCTTGAAAATACTTCTGCTTGTTCCTTTGATTACTTATATTATTATATCAACTCTTGTTAAAGGCATTGCTTCATCTTGTTTGAGTGATATTATAAGTGAGTTTGAGAGAATTACAAGTGTTAAGTGACAAAACCCGATCCTGCAATTGGTATCAGAGCTTTTTAGGCTCTTGATTGTGAGATCTTACCATCCTAATCAACCAGTTTTTCACTCCTCCTTATACCTCACTCAAAAATGGCCCTCATCAAATCTGAAGTTGAAATGGGAACGATGACCAAAGCTCCCATCATCGACCCTGAAAACTTCAGGTCTTGGAGCAGAAGAATGGAAGGCTTCATCAGATACCAGGATAGCAAGATGTGGCAGTCCATCGTTAATGGCCCGTACAAGCCAAAAGTTGCTGGTGGAAACGGTGCCATGATCGAGAAGGCCGTTGAAGACTACTCCGATGAAGACAGGAAGAAGCTTGACATAGACAGCAATGCTATGACTGTTCTCATGACTGCAATCCCAAACTCCATCATGGTGGGGTTTGAGCATTGTAAGTCAGCCAAAGAACTCTTTGATGCACTTGCTCAAATGTACTCAAGCTCTAATGATTCAAAGAAGGACTCACTGAAGCAGCAGTTTGAGAACTTCACCTATGTTGCTGGAGAAACTTTTAGCCAGCAATATTTCAGGTATATGGATCTTATCTCTCCTCCAATCTGTGGGAATCACTCAAGAACTTAGAGACCTTACAGAAAGTTCATGAGTGCTCTACCCAATGAGTGGACTTTCTACTGTGTCTCCATCAAGAGAACAGAGAATTTAAAACACCTCACCATGACCGAACTCTATGGGATCCTTGATGGATACCGTTTGGAAATGGAAAGTAAGAAGGGTCACCAAGCAAGCAGACCCTTGAGCCTTCCTGCTAGCAACGCTTTAATGGTTGCTGAAGGCTCAGGTATCTCCCAGTCTCAGCAGTACCTGTCATACACCCAGCAGCCATCTTGTTTCTGGGCCTTACATCACATTCCCTGAGACTCCAAGGTCTCATCAAGCTCAGCAAAGCTCCTTTCAGGAGGGCTGTGCGTTTGTCTCAGGGAGTGGACACTCCAATGATCATCAATTCTGCTTTGATGATCTTGAGTGCTTCAGTCCAGATGACATAGAGTATGTGGACATTGTCCAGCAAATGGCTCTTCTAACCTACAGAGCGAAGAAGTTCTTTAAGAGAACTGGAAGGCAATTCCCTCAAAACCCAATCACTAGCAAGTTTGGGTTTGACAAAAGCAAGGCTAAATGTTACAACTGTAACCAGCTTGGCCATTTTGCAAGGGAATGCAAGGCTCCCAAGTCCAACCCGGGAACCTCACAGGCCTCCACACATCCTTCTACACCAAAGCCCAACGGAAAGTCAACTGAAACAGCAGCTATGGCTCAAGAAGTTGACTGGAGCTTTATGGTTCAAGATGTGACTCCTGCTCAAGCACTCATGGCAGGAACAGATGAAAATAAGGTATATGAACATCTCTGTACCCCTGCTTGTATTGCTAAGGTTAAATTGTACCAGGACTACAATATGGAAATTAAATCCGATATTGAGTCTTTAAATGTGCTAAAATCTGACTTTAAAAGAGCTGAATCTGACTACCAAAAGAAAATTGAGGAGTTAGAGAAAACTGTATCTCTTTTAAAACATGAACACACCAACTACAAGACTCAAATCAAGGATTTAATATCCAAATTGACTGAGGCTCAAGCCCAGCTTGTCACAGCTGAGGCTCAAGCCAGGAAGTATGCTATTTCCGAGCAAAACTTCCAAGCCATACTTGCATCATCCTCTCACTCCAAACTTTGTTATCAAAACAAAAGTGGGTTGGGAACCAATGAAATTGCTCCACCACACTCTTATGAGTCTGTAAGACAACCAAGTGTGGTACTGAAGAGCAAGAGGTTCCATCTGTTGACCCACCTTGTAAAGAGTCAAAGAGTGATGCAACTGTGGAGACCATGACCATCACAGGGAAGGAACAGGTAATTGTGCCCTCCCCGGCCAATGATGATCAAACCCTGACCACCAAAGCCAGAAGAAGCAGGGCTAAAGCAGCCAGAAAAAACTGCCAAGAAGGTGGCTGAATCCAAGCTGAAGATAGACCCAAAGCAAAAGGGTGTATTCATATCAGCAGGATTTCAGGTGGTTGGACCTTCTGATTCAGGAAAGGAGTATAGTACCAGTACTCCTATCCTACCAAAGGATCAGAAGTTAAAGGGAAAGGTTGCTGATGAGGAGAAAAAGAACAAGAAACAGCAACCCTCTAATTCCCAGAAAATTAACATTGCATGCATAATGTGTGGTCTGCAAAACCACATGGCTAAAGATTGTTACTACAATCCTGCTAGCACACATTATGCAAATAATGTTAAAAGAGAAGGAGTCAGGGAAGGTTTCACATTTGGACCATATCAAATGGTTCAAGTGATGAAAAGGGAAAGCTTGTTTCCGAAGCAAGGCTTCTCTCGGAAGAAAACTCTTCTTCCGAAAGGAAAAAGGCTTCGGAAGTGAAAGCTGCAAAGACTCACAAAAGAGTCCCCTTGAAACCATCCCAGAAGAAGACTGCTTCGGAAGAAAAGGTGGTGAAGGTCTCTTCCGAAAAGAAAGAAGCTTCGGAAGAATGCCAAGCTACAAAAGCTTCATCAAGCTCATCTTCTATGATCAACCAAGGGATGGAATGGAAGATCAAGGAAGATGCTGTAGCCCAAACCTCTTCTTCAAAGACATCTATTGAACCCCCATGCATAAATTTTGGTTCAATCATGTCACTCTCATTGGAAGAACCCAAGACCAACAAGGCTTGGGTTTCCAATCAAAACTAATTATCTCACCTTATGTGCAGGGACATCCATATGACAAGAATAACAACATTTGGATTGTAGATAGTGGATGCTCCAGGCACATGACAGGGAACAGATCTCTCCTTCAACAATTTCAACATTATGATGGAGGTCCTGTCCAGTTTGGAGGTGAGGCCGGAGGATATATTTCTGGCAGAGGAAGTATATCCAATGGAAAGTTAAAAGTTGACAAAGTTAATTTTGTCAAACAGCTTGAACACAACCTGTTAAGTGTTTCTCAGTTTTGTGATCAAAAGCATCAAATGCTTTTCACAGAACATGAGTGCATCATCCTCAAACCTGGGATGACAATTCCTCAGGAATTGGTGCTTCTTAGATCTCCCAGGAGAGGGGATATGTACAAGCTTGATATGAACAATGCTTCCCCAATGGGAGAAGTATCATGCTTTCTTTCCAAAGCTGATAGTGATGAGTCAACACTATGGCATAAACGAATGTGTCATGTCAATTTTAAGACAATGAATAAATTGGCTAAAAATAACTTGGTACATGGTTTGCCTAAAAAGGAATTTTCTGCAAAGATAACTGTGTTGCTTGCCTGAAAGGGAAACAACACAGGTCTTCTCATAAATCCAAAGTTGTTAACTCTATCACTACTCCATTACACTTATTGCACATGGATCTATTTGGTCCCACAAGTATAATGAGCATTGGAAGGAAATCATATTGCCTTGTGGTAGTTGATGATTTTACTAGATTTACATGGGTATTCTTTTTAAGAACTAAAGATGAAACTGCTGATGAAATTTAAAATCTTTTATTCTTAAAATAGAAAATCAAGTTGATCACAAGGTTAAAATAATTAGAAGTGATCAAGGGACTGAGTTTAAGAACTTTGTTCTTGACTCATTTTGTAACTCAAAAGGGATTGCCAGACAATACAGTGCTCCTAGAACTCCTCAACAAAATGGTGTTGCTGAGAGGAGAAATAGGACACTTATTGAGGCTGCTCGGACTATGTTAGCTGATTCAAAGCTGCCTCTAACATTCTGGGCAGAGGCAGTCAGCACTGCATGCTATGTGCAGAACAGAGTTCTTGTAGTAAAGCCACATGGAAAGACCCCTTATGAGTTATGGAACAAGAGGCCACCGTTCATTGGCTTTCTAAGGTCCTTTGGCAGCAGGTGTACCATACTTAACACAAAAGACAATTTGGCAAAATTTGCTGAAAAGTCAGATGATGCTATCTTTGTTGGATATTCCTCCTATTCTAAAGCATACAGGGTATAATATTAAAAACCAACAATTTGAGGAATCCTCCAACATTGTAGTTAATGAGCACACTCCTTGTGTTAGGGGGAATGGCCCTGATCATATTTTGATTTAGAATTGTTTCCAAACTATTCTAAACCATCTTGTGAGAATGTTTCAGCTGGAACAGGTGCTCAAAGCAATTCTGATGAAGATCAACTGTTTGAGCTTCCCAGACCTGCTCCAAGTTCTCCAAGAGCAACAACAAATCAAGTTCCCACTATTGAAAGATCTGACAGCATAACCATTTCAAGAAATAGTGGAACTTCAACAAGGGATTCACCTGATGATCTTCAAGTCTCCTCAGGTGATCCTGCACAACACCAAGCTGATGGAAGCAGCATTTTGAAGGAACAGGCAACTGTTAATGATGCTTCACAGCAAAGAAATGATGATGTTTCTCTTTCATTCAATCAGTCCTCATTGAATGAGATTGAAAAAACAGCTGGACCAAGTATTCAAGCTCCTGAGCAAAATATGTCCAACTTGGACTATCTTTGCAACTGGAGGTGATTCCAAGACTAGAATTCACAATACTCATCCAGCTGAAAACATCATAGGGGAAGTCTCTGAGGGTGTGAGAACAAGGGGACAAACTCACAATGGGAATGTCTGCTTGTACTCATGCTTCTTATCCCAAATGGAACCCAAGAAGGTGGAAGATGCCTTGAAAGATAGTAGCTGGGTTGAATCAATGCAAGAGGAGCTGCTTCAATTCAAAAGACAAAAGGTTTGGAACCTATGTCCGCTACCATCTGGTCAAGTACCTATAGGCACCAAGTGGGTATTCAGAAACAAAAGAGATGACAGAGGCTTGATTATCAAGAACAAGGCAAGACTGGTGGTTCAAGGATACACTCAAGAGGAAGGAATTGATTATACTGATGTCTTTGCACCTGTTGCAAGACTTGAGGCAGTTAGGATCTTCCTTGCTTATGCTGCATCCAAGAATTTCACTGTCTACCAGCTTGATGTCAAGTGTGCCTTTCTATATGGGGATATAGATAGGGAAGTCTACGTATGCCAGCCTCCAGGATTTGAAGACCCACAGCACCCAAACTATGTGTGCAAGTTGGATAAAGCTCTATATGGGCTGCACCAAGCACCTAGGCTGTGGTATGAGACATTGTCTCAATTTTCTGAAGAATGGTTATACTAGAGGTACCATTGACAAGACTCTCTTCATCAGAAAGTCTGGGAAAGACATTTTGCTAGTTCAAGTCTATGTTGATGACATCATATTTGGTTCCTCAAATGACCAAATGTGCAAAGACTTTGAGAGCATTATGAAGAAGAAGTTCGAGATGAGTTCTATGGGAAAAATGGACTTTTTCCTTGGAATTCAGGTAAAGCAACTGAAGGAAGGGTTCTTCATCAATCAATCTAAGTATGTCAATGATATCTTAGAGAGATTTGATATGGAATTGTAAAGCAGCAAAGACACCCATACCCAGAAACCATGATTTATGCCCTGATTCTGAGGGGGAGGATACTGATCAACATCAGTATAGAGCAATCATTGGTTCTCTGATGTATCTCACAGCAAGTAGACCTGATATCATGTTTGCAACTTGCATTGTGCAAGATATCAGGCTGCTCCAAAGGTGTCTCACCTAATTGCTGTCAAGAGAATCCTCAGATACCTCAAAGGAGCACCTAAGTTAGGTCTCTGGTATCCAAGAAATAGTGATTTTAATCTCTATGGTTACTCTGATAGTGATTATGGTGGCTGCAACATCAACAAGAAATCAACATCAGGTGGATGTCAATTTCTTGGTGGAAGGATCATCTCATGGCAATGCAAAAAGCAATCCTGTGTCTCTACATCAACTGCTGAAGCTGAATACATTGCTTGCTGCTGCAAGTTGCTGTGCTCAGCTGCTGTGGATTCAAAACCAGATGATTGACTATGGATTCAACTTCATGAGCACTCCTATCCACATTGACAACAACAGTGCTATATCCATCACTGAAAATCCAGTGAAGCACTCTAAGACAAAGCACATTGATATCAGGTATCATTTCATTAGAGATATTCATGAGAAAAATCTTATAAAACTAATCAAAGTTGATTCAAATGAACAATATGCTGATTTGTTCACCAAAGCATTTGATGAACAAAGATTTAAATATCTCATTACAGCTATTGGGATGATAAACATTGATTAGTTAATCTCAATTGAAAACCTTTTAATGTGTAAAGTCTTATGTCAATACAATCTAAGCCCTGTTACAAAAGATCCTTTCTTATTTATCTAAGTATAAGTTCTTCCGAAGAGAAATTAGCCCTCGGAAGATATCTAGCATAACTTCCGAAGCAAATTTCTCATAGGATAATTTTTTCTCGGAAGAGTACTAAGTCTCGGAAGAAGCGATTGAGTTCATCTCAGATCTACTTCCGAAGCACTTAATACACTCCACCTGAAAGCAACATGTGTTTCGGAAGTAAGCATTTACCTTCGGAAGTACATTTGCCTTCGGAAGAACATTACCTTCGGAAATACTTTATACTCGGAAGAAAGATTTTACTGTGTAACGGAAATCTTTTGGGCCCCACTCTGTAAAAAGTAAAGATTTTGTTAATGATGTCGGATTATTTAAATGGTCTAACCTTACCGCCCTGTCACATCATCCACTGAACCCTCACATCATCTTATCCAAACCACCCTTTAAACCGCCATTTCACCCATTTAAATACTTCCGGTTAATCACTTACACTCTTTTTACCAAATTCACTGCCCTAAAAGCTTTCTTCTTCTCCAATTTACCTTACTCAGAACTTTTCTACTGCTATCTTTCTCAAATGGCCTAAACCCTCAGCACAACCAGGTCGCACTCCTTGACTCTTCAAGGGATGCTGACTTCTCTGATATCATTTCTTTCTTAGCCCAATCTTCATACTACACAGCCTTGACCGTAAACCCTACCATCTACTCCAACCAAATGTCCGAATTTGGGCAAATGGTCGGATTGAAACCCTAAATGGGGTTCGTGCTATTAGGTCAAGTGTTTGTGGCCAAGAGTTGGTCATCACTGAACAAATCATCAGGGAGCATCTTGAGCTCCATGATGAAGGCGCACCGACGGAATTCCCCAAATCTGAGTTAGATAGTCTTATCTCCAAATGGGATACGGTGGAGATGTAAGCAGGTCAACAGTCTACAAATTCAACTTCTCCTACAAGTGGAAGTTCCTGCTGCATGTGGTTCTTCACTGTCTATCTAACAAATCCGGGGGATGGGATCAAATTCCTTATGAACTCGGGTGCTTAGTTCATGGGTTGGTACAAGGCTTCGCTTCAACTACTCAAGGTTTGTGCTGACTAACCTTATGGGAAATCTGCAAAGGGACACATTCTTTATGTATCCCAGATTTCTCCAGCACATAATCAACTGCGAGCTAGATCAGGGTAAGCTTGTCTGTGCAGCTGCTCTGTGCTCCCCAAATGAGGCCGACCATCTTCAAAGTCTTGAAGAGAGTGTCTACCAACTACACTGGAAGGGATACCGCACTACTTCCAGGTATGATTGAGCCAACGGCTCCTGGTGACATCCCTGTTAACCCCACAGGTGATGAACCCACACCAGCAACTACCCTCACCATTCCAAATCTACCTTCTCCTCCCATCACTGTCACCTACCAGAGACGTACCAAACGAACCCTTGTTCAATCTACTCTGATTGAACAAGCCCCTCCTCTTCAAACAAAAAGGCTAGAGTGGAACAAGGGGCTCCCACTCAGCCAGAGGTCCACCAATCCTTCACTATTGACCTCAATATGGGTCTTGAGTCTCCTCAGTCTCAGACCCATGAGCCCAAAACCCCAGCTGATAGCCCTCAGGGTGAGTCTCTATACTCCCCTGAGCAGCCACCAAGGGACAGCTCAATGCCTTTTGACATTGATCAAAGTCCCGGGTCCTTAGGTCTTCATTCCTTTCTTTCACTGACCTATTGACCGGAGCTGTGTGAAGAGACTATGTCTCTCAAAGGCGATGAAGTTGATCCACTACACCCTATTAAGGATCAACAGAGCCTAGAGAAACCTCTTGTCTCTAGCCCACACCAGCAAAGCCCTACTGAGGTGAGTCCCACTGATGTGGAGGGGACTCATGTAGATTCAGCTGCCACTACTGAAGGAGCCTCAATGGATCCTCAGGTGGTTAACGACAGTCAGACTGAATCTACGGCAACCATGCCCTATGATGCCTCTGAAAGAGACATCATTGTGCAAGGGAAACCAGGGTGCCAAGAAACCACATCTGGTGGTGAGGATGAACATACCAGGTATGTTACCTCATCTCCCCGTGATTCTTCAAAGAAGATGAGGGAAGTATGCAACTCACCATAAGAGACCTACTTTCTAAAGTCTCAAACCTTGAATCAAAGGTTAAGACTTTAGAGGATAGGTCTGCCACTCAGCAACTTGAGATTGAAAGTCTCAAGGCCAAACTAGCTGAGACACAGATTGAGAGATCTGTTAGGCATGTACCAGTTCAGGTCTCCTTGACCTCTTCCTCTAGCTCATCTACCTCTCAAGATGATGCTACCAAAAAGGGGGAGAATGTTGAGGGACAAAGCCAAAGACAGGATACCATCAGTCAAGCTCTTACTTCTTTGAGCTCAAGACAACAAGCTGCCATCTTCCCTGAGCCTCCTCCAGTTGTTTTCAAGTGGATCAAAGGATGCTTCAGGATCTAAATAGGATCTTCAACAAGTTCCTTTTAGAGTCCCTGATTGAACAACCCAGTCCAGATATGTCTGTGATTTACTTTGGAGCTCAAGAGCTTCAGAGGTTGAATGCACCTCCTACCACTGTTGAGGAAGTTGGTCAACCTAAGGCCCAAGTGGAACCTGAGATTGATTTCGAAGGGGAAACTAGGACTGATGGCCCAGCAACTGAAACAGTTGGGACAGAAGGTGTGTTTTCACAGACTTCCGAAGCACAATTCAAAGCCTCGGAAGAACCAACACAAACTTCCGAAGCTGAGATTGCTGCTGCGGAAGGACTATTTTCTCTTTCCGATGATCTAATAGTCACAGATGCAATTCTGGAACTTGCATCTGAGGTTAATAGGGAGGACTTTCTCAGCCAACCATTAGCTATAACATCTGCATTGACCTCAGCTCCTACCTCCACCACCCAACCTGGATCTTCTATCCAAGAACCACCAAAGTCTAGCACTTCCGAAGACATAAAAGGCAAGAGGAAGATGACTTCGGAAGAGCTTCAGGAGGAAGAAGAAAGGTTGGAGAAGCTCAGAAGGAAAGGAAGACTGCCAACTGGGAAACTGTTAGCTGCAAGTACAAAAGCAGCTGCAGCCAACCAAGAGGCAGTCAACAATAGAAGAAGAGTGGAGGTAATTGATAGACTTGTCAGTCTAGGGGCTGCTTCGGAAGATGTACTCCTGCTACCATTAGAGGAGCTGATAGAGCTTGAAAAGGCAACCTTGCTGCAAAGACAGCAAAAAGAAGAGGCTGCAAGGTTGGCCTTGGAAGAAGAAAGGCTGAGAAAAGAAAGAGAAGCTGATCTGCAGCTCAGGAGAGAAAGGATCACTTTCCTACTCTCCAGAGGATTCTCTCAAGAGGAGTTGTCTCCACACAATAGTGATACGATCTTATGGCTCTTCAACAAAGAGCAAGATCAAATGGAGAAGGAGAGAAAGAGAGCTGCAAGGGAGAAGCTGGTGGAGAAGAAAAAGAAGAGAGAAGAAGAGGCTGGACTGTCTGCCGCCAAGAAGATAGGTGAGAAAGCTTGGATGAAGAACTATCTTAAAGCTCATGGCTTCTCTGGCAGGCAAGTGGGTCCAATGTCTGAGAAGACTCTCTCCAACGACATGTCAGTGACATCAAGGCTGACATTCGTGCGGGGAGAAGAAAAGAGATGTATAGAAGGGGACAGGGGATGACCTTCAAAGCCACCCTCATCAGCCCAAAATCCAAACCCAACCTCAACCTGAACCTATACCCTTTCCCTTCCCAATCAAAACTGAACCTGAACCTTCACCCCTGAACCTACACCATCACATCTACCAACCCTTCACCTCAACCACCTAAACTACCCATCATCCAACCTAAAACCTTAGCCAGAACCCAAACTCCTAAACCTACCCAACAACCAATCAAACCATCCCCTCAGCCTTCCAAACATCTCTCTATGGAGGAATTCAAGGCGATCAAAACTAAGCTCATCAACTGCACTACTCTGAGCGACATCTCCTGTGAGGAGGATTCAGTCAACCTGACTTATGTTGATGGATCCTCAAGTTCCCTCACAAGAGATGAGTTTCTTGATCTGCCCAGAGGACTTTGGACCAAGCTGCAAGACTCCTTGGCCTCAATTCAGATACATTGAATGAGGAAGAAGAAAAAGCTGAGGAGGAGAAGGCTGGTGACTCTGCTGGACACAAAGAAAGGAGATAGGGTACCAAGACAACCTCTTGTACCCAGAAAGAAGATAGTCCAGTGGAGGTTCGAAGACTCTTCTCACAACTTTGTTGTTGAGAGAGAGAATGGTGAGATTAACAGGCTTGAATGCCTCATCTCTGCTACACTTAAGCAGATTTGATATTGCTGAGTTAGAGCAGAGAGAAACCATTCTCCAACCCTTCAAACTCCGATGTAGCTGCCCACATCAGAAATCATCTAGGCAGCCTTCACATGGCCGAGCTCACTGCCAGAAGCAAGGTCGAAGAGGAGTCAAAACTGAGAGAGGAGGAGGAAAGGAAAGGATCAGCAACCAAAGGCAAAGCCTTTCTTCAAATGGTTGAAGGTCCTGAACTTGAGTCCATAGTTAGATGGGAGTATGACTACAACTCCCGTCAACTAACTCTCTTCAGGGGGTCACAACAAAGGGTACATGTCATTCAAAGTGATAGACTGGATCTCCTATCCACGAATGACTTGTACAAGCTTCTCAGCACCACTTCGGGAAGAACAGAGAGACAGACACAAATCTTTTGTCCCTGGTGCTGAAAACTTTGAGAAGTAGAAATAAGTGAATTTTGGTAGCACAGCCTAGGGGGAGTTTGTTGGATCTAGAGAGGCTGTTGCAACCAAAACCATGTCACTTAGAAGATTTTGAGTACAACATACAAAGGACTTCCGAAGCCAAGTGTGGGACTTTCCGAAGGAAGAAGGAGCTCTTCCGAAGTCTAAGTGTAAAATACACTTCCGAAGGAAAACTCCAACTTCCGAAGATAAAGAAGTTACTTCCGAAGAATCAAGACTTGAAGACAAAGTTCTGAAGTCAACTTCCGAAGTATAAAGAAGTCCTCAAAGCCTCGGAAGCATAGAAGCATCTTCCGAAGTATAAGTGGCTTCGGAAGAACTTGTTCTTCCGAAGCCAGTTAACCTTCGGAAGACACTTCTATTATCCAGTAGACATAAGTATGGTCTGTCTGACAGTCCGCTGCAAATCTCTGAGATACTGCATGGCGTTTTCTCAAAAGCCATGTAGTTGACCATACTTTAATCTACTGTTTACCTTTTATGTTAAGTACAGTTGCCATCTTTAGTTGGTGACAAAAGGTAAGTCATGGACATGTCATGACTACCATATCTTAGATAATACTTTATCTAAGATACCTTAACTATAGCATTGTAGTATATGCTTTAGTCGTAGGTTTCCAGCTGGTATCAAGTATAACCGGCTGTAGGATCTAGTATATATAGTTTCTCATTGTAACTCTTGTTATGCTTGTAAGTGTCTTGTAATCTTGAGTTGAGAAGTAATATATACAAGTACCTTGAAAATACTCCTGCTTGTTCCTTTGATTACTTATTATATTATTATCAACTCTTGTTAAAGGCATTGCTTCATCTTGTTTGAGTGATATTATAAGTGAGTTTGAGAGAATACAAGGTTAAGTGACAAAACCCGATCCTGCAATTGGTATCAGAGCTTTTTAGGCTCTTGATTGTGAGATCTTACCATCCTAATCAACCAGTTTTTCACTCCTCCTTATACCTCACTCAAAATGGCCCTCATCAAATCTGAAGTTGAAATGGGAACGATGACCAAAGCTCCCATCATCGACCCTGAAAACTTCAGGTCTTGGAGCAGAAGAATGGAAGGCTTCATCAGATACCAGGATAGCAAGATGTGGCAGTCCATCGTTAATGGCCCGTACAAGCCAAAAGTTGCTGGTGGAAACGGTGCCATGATCGAGAAGGCTGTTGAAGACTACTCCGATGAAGACAGGAAGAAGCTTGACATAGACAGCAATGCTATGACTGTTCTCATGACTGCAATCCCAAACTCCATCATGGTGGGGTTTGAGCATTGTAAGTCAGCCAAAGAACTCTTTGATGCACTTGCTCAAATGTACTCAAGCTCTAATGATTCAAAGAAGGACTCACTGAAGCAGCAGTTTGAGAACTTCACCTATGTTGCTGGAGAAACTTTTAGCCAGCAATATTTCAGGTATATGGATCTTATCTCCTCCCTCAATCTGTGGGAATCACTCAAGAACTTAGAGACCTTACCAGAAAGTTCATGAGTGCTCTACCCAATGAGTGGACTTTCTACTGTGTCTCCATTAGAGAGAACAGAGAATTTAAACACACTCACCATGACCGAACTCTATGGGATCCTTGATGGATACCGTTTGGAAATGGAAAGTAAGAAGGGTCACCAAGCAAGCAGACCCTTGAGCCTTCCTGCTAGCAACGCTTTAATGGTTGCTGAAGGCTCAGGTATCTCCCAGTCTCAGCAGTACCTGTCATACACCCAGCAGCCATCTTGTTCATCTGGGCCTTACATCACATTCCCTGAGACTCCAAGGTCTCATCAAGCTCAGCAAAGCTCCTTTCAGGAGGGCTGTGCGTTTGTCTCAGGGAGTGGACACTCCAATGATCATCAATTCTGCTTTGATGATCTTGAGTGCTTCAGTCCAGATGACATAGAGTATGTGGACATTGTCCAGCAAATGGCTCTTCTAACCTACAGAGCGAAGAAGTTCTTTAAGAGAACTGGAAGGCAATTCCCTCAAAACCCATCACTAGCAAGTTTGGGTTTGACAAAAGCAAGGCTAAGTGTTACAACTGTAACCAGCTTGGCCATTTTGCAAGGGAATGCAAGGCTCCCAAGTCCAACCCGGGAACCTCACAGGCCTCCACACATCCTTCTACACCAAAGCCCAACGGAAGTCAACTGAAACAGCAGCTATGGCTCAAGAAGTTGACTGGAGCTTTATGGTTCAAGATGTGACTCCTGCTCAAGCACTCATGGCAGGAACAGATGAAAAAAGGTATATGAACATCTCTGTACCCCTGCTTGTATTGCTAAGGTTAAATTGTACCAGGACTACAATATGGAAATTAAATCCGATATTGAGTCTTTAAATGTGCTAAAATCTGACTTTAAAAGAGCTGAATCTGACTACCAAAAGAAAATTGAGGAGTTAGAGAAAACTGTATCTCTTTTAAAACATGAACACACCAACTACAAGACTCAAATCAAGGATTTAATATCCAAATTGACTGAGGCTCAAGCCCAGCTTGTCACAGCTGAGGCTCAAGCCAGGAAGTATGCTATTTCTGAGCAAAACTTCCAAGCCATACTTGCATCATCCTCTCACTCCAAACTTTGTTATCAAAACAAAAGTGGGTTGGGAACCAATGAAATTGCTCCACCACACTCTTATGAGTCTATAAGACAACCAAGGTGTGGTACTGAAGAGCAAGAGGTTCCATCTGTTGACCCACCTTGTAAAGAGTCAAAGAGTGATGCAACTGTGGAGACCATGACCATCACAGGGAAGGAACAGGTAATTGTGCCCTCCCCGGCCAATGATGATCAAACCCTGACCACCAAAGCCAGAAGAAGCAGGGCTAAAGCAGCCAGAAAAACTGCCAAGAAGGTGGCTGAATCCAAGCTGAAGATAGACCCAAAGCAAAAGGGTGTATTCATATCAGCAGGATTTCAGGTGGTTGGACCTTCTGATTCAGGAAAGGAGTATAGTACCAGTACTCCTATCCTACCAAAGGATCAGAAGTTAAAGGGAAAGGTTGCTGATGAGGAGAAAAAGAACAAGAAACAGCAACCCTCTAATTCCCAGAAAATTAACATTGCATGCATAATGTGTGGTCTGCAAAACCACATGGCTAAAGATTGTTACTACAATCCTGCTAGCACACATTATGCAAATAATGTTAAAAGAGAAGGAGTCAGGGAAGGTTTCACATTTGGACCATATCAAATGGTTCAAGTGATGAAAAAGGGAAAGCTTGTTTCCGAAGCAAGGCTTCTCTCGGAAGAAAACTCTTCTTCCGAAGGAAAAAGGCTTCGGAAGTGAAAGCTGCAAAGACTCACAAAAGTCCCCTTGAAACCATCCCAGAAGAAGACTGCTTCGGAAGAAAAGGTGGTGAAGGTCTCTTCCGAAAAGAAAGAAGCTTCGGAAGAATGCCAAGCTACAAAAGCTTCATCAAGCTCATCTTCTATGATCAACCAAGGGATGGAATGGAAGATCAAGGAAGATGCTGTAGCCCAAACCTCTTCTTCAAAGACATCTATTGAACCCCCATGCATAAATTTTGGTTCAATCATGTCACTCTCATTGGAAGAACCCAAGACCAACAAGGCTTGGGTTTCCAATCAAAACTAATTATCTCACCTTATGTGCAGGGACATCCATATGACAAGAATAACAACATTTGGATTGTAGATAGTGGATGCTCCAGGCACATGACAGGGAACAGATCTCTCCTTCAACAATTTCAACATTATGATGGAGGTCCTGTCCAGTTTGGAGGTGAGGCCGGAGGATATATTTCTGGCAGAGGAAGTATATCCAATGGAAAGTTAAAAGTTGACAAAGTTAATTTTGTCAAACAGCTTGAACACAACCTGTTAAGTGTTTCTCAGTTTTGTGATCAAAAGCATCAAATGCTTTTCACAGAACATGAGTGCATCATCCTCAAACCTGGGATGACAATTCCTCAGGAATTGGTGCTTCTTAGATCTCCCAGGAGGGGATATGTACAAGCTTGATATGAACAATGCTTCCCCAATGGGAGAAGTATCATGCTTTCTTTCCAAAGCTGATAGTGATGAGTCAACACTATGGCATAAACGAATGTGTCATGTCAATTTTAAGACAATGAATAAATTGGCTAAAAATAACTTGGTACATGGTTTGCCTAAAAAGGAATTTTTCTGCAAAGATAACTGTGTTGCTTGCCTGAAAGGGAAACAACACAGGTCTTCTCATAAATCCAAAGTTGTTAACTCTATCACTACTCCATTACACTTATTGCACATGGATCTATTTGGTCCCACAAGTATAATGAGCATTGGAAGGAAATCATATTGCCTTGTGGTAGTTGATGATTTTACTAGATTTACATGGGTATTCTTTTTAAGAACTAAAGATGAAACTGCTGAAACTTTAAAATCTTTTATTCTTAAAATAGAAAATCAAGTTGATCACAAGGTTAAAATAATTAGAAGTGATCAAGGGACTGAGTTTAAGAACTTTGTTCTTGACTCATTTTGTAACTCAAAAGGGATTGCCAGACAATACAGTGCTCCTAGAACTCCTCAACAAAATGGTGTTGCTGAGAGGAGAAATAGGACACTTATTGAGGCTGCTCGGACTATGTTAGCTGATTCAAAGCTGCCTCTAACATTCTGGGCAGAGGCAGTCAGCACTGCATGCTATGTGCAGAACAGAGTTCTTGTAGTAAAGCCACATGGAAAGACCCCTTATGAGTTATGGAACAAGAGGCCACCGTTCATTGGCTTTCTAAGGTCCTTTGGCAGCAGGTGTACCATACTTAACACAAAAGACAATTTGGCAAAATTTGCTGAAAAGTCAGATGATGCTATCTTTGTTGGATATTCCTCCTATTCTAAAGCTTACAGGGTTTATAATATTAAAAACCAACAATTTGAGGAATCCTCCAACATTGTAGTTAATGAGCACACTCCTTGTGTTAGGGGGAATGGCCCTGATCATATTTTTGATTTAGAATTGTTTCCAAACTATTCTAAACCATCTTGTGAGAATGTTTCAGCTGGAACAGGTGCTCAAAGCAATTCTGATGAAGATCAACTGTTTGAGCTTCCCAGACCTGCTCCAAGTTCTCCAAGAGCTACAACAAATCAAGTTCCCACTATTGAAAGATCTGACAGCATAACCATTTCAAGAAATAGTGGAACTTCAACAAGGGATTCACCTGATGATCTTCAAGTCTCCTCAGGTGATCCTGCACAACACCAAGCTGATGGAAGCAGCATTTTGAAGGAACAGGCAACTGTTAATGATGCTTCACAGCAAAGAAATGATGATGTTTCTCTTTCATTCAATCAGTCCTCATTGAATGAGATTGAAACAACAGCTGGACCAAGTATTCAAGCTCCTGAGCAAAATATGTCCAACTTGGACTATCTTTGCAACTGGAGGTGATTCCAAGACTTAGAATTCACAATACTCATCCAGCTGAAAACATCATAGGGGAAGTCTCTGAGGGTGTGAGAACAAGGGACAAACTCACAATGGGAATGTCTGCTTGTACTCATGCTTCTTATCCCAAATGGAACCCAAGAAGGTGGAAGATGCCTTGAAAGATAGTAGCTGGGTTGAATCAATGCAAGAGGAGCTGCTTCAATTCAAAAGACAAAAGGTTTGGAACCTATGTCCGCTACCATCTGGTCAAGTACCTATAGGCACCAAGTGGGTATTCAGAAACAAAAGAGATGACAGAGGCTTGATTATCAAGAACAAGGCAAGACTGGTGGTTCAAGGATACACTCAAGAGGAAGGAATTGATTATACTGATGTCTTTGCACCTGTTGCAAGACTTGAGGCAGTTAGGATCTTCCTTGCTTATGCTGCATCCAAGAATTTCACTGTCTACCAGCTTGATGTCAAGTGTGCCTTTCTATATGGGGATATAGATAGGGAAGTCTACGTATGCCAGCCTCCAGGATTTGAAGACCCACAGCACCCAAACTATGTGTGCAAGTTGGATAAAGCTCTATATGGGCTGCACCAAGCACCTAGGCTGTGGTATGAGACATTGTCTCAATTTCTTCTGAAGAATGGTTATACTAGAGGTACCATTGACAAGACTCTCTTCATCAGAAAGTCTGGGAAAGACATTTTGCTAGTTCAAGTCTATGTCGATGACATCATATTTGGTTCCTCAAATGACCAAATGTGCAAAGACTTTGAGAGCATTATGAAGAAGAAGTTCGAATGAGTTCTATGGGAAAAATGGACTTTTTCCTTGGAATTCAGGTAAAGCAACTGAAGGAAGGGTTTTTCATCAATCAATCTAAGTATGTCAATGATATCTTAGAGAGATTTGATATGAAGGATTGTAAAGCAGCAAAGACACCCATACCCAGAAACCATGATTTATGCCCTGATTCTGAGGGGGAGGATACTGATCAACATCAGTATAGAGCAATCATTGGTTCTCTGATGTATCTCACAGCAAGTAGACCTGATATCATGTTTGCAACTTGCATTTGTGCAAGATATCAGGCTGCTCCAAAGGTGTCTCACCTAATTGCTGTCAAGAGAATCCTCAGATACCTCAAAGGAGCACCTAAGTTAGGTCTCTGGTATCCAAGAAATAGTGATTTTAATCTCTATGGTTACTCTGATAGTGATTATGGTGGCTGCAACATCAACAAGAAATCAACATCAGGTGGATGTCAATTTCTTGGTGGAAGGATCATCTCATGGCAATGCAAAAAGCAATCCTGTGTCTCTACATCAACTGCTGAAGCTGAATACATTGCTGCTGCAAGTTGCTGTGCTCAGCTGCTGTGGATTCAAAACCAGATGATTGACTATGGATTCAACTTCATGAGCACTCCTATCCACATTGACAACAACAGTGCTATATCCATCACTGAAAATCCAGTGAAGCACTCTAAGACAAAGCACATTGATATCAGGTATCATTTCATTAGAGATATTCATGAGAAAAATCTTATAAAACTAATCAAAGTTGATTCAAATGAACAATATGCTGATTTGTTCACCAAAGCATTTGATGAACAAAGATTTAAATATCTCATTACAGCTATTGGGATGATAAACATTGATTAGTTAATCTCAATTGAAAACCTTTTCAATGTGTAAAGTCTTATGTCAATACAATCTAAGCCCTGTTACAAAAGATCCTTTCTTATTTAACTAAGTATAAGTTCTTCCGAAGAGAAATTGCCCTCGGAAGATATCTAGCATAACTTCCGAAGCAAATTTCTCATAGGATAATTTTCTTCTCGGAAGAGTACTAAGTCTCGGAAGAAGCGATTGAGTTCATCTCAGATCTACTTCCGAAGCACTTAATACATTCCACCTGAAAGCAACATGTGTTTTCGGAAGTAAGCAATTTACCTTCGGAAGTACATTTGCCTTCGGAAGAACATTACCTTCGGAAATACTTTATACTCGGAAGAAAGATTTTACTGTGTAACGGAAATCTTTTGGGCCCCACTCTGTAAAAAGTAAAGATTTTGTTAATGATGTCGGATTATTTAAATGGTCTAACCTTACCGCCCTGTCACATCATCCACTGAACCCTCACATCATCTTATCCAAACCACCCTTTAAACCGCCATTTCACCCATTTAAATACTTCCGGTTAATCACTTACACTCTTTTTACCAAATTCACTGCCCTAAAAGCTTTCTTCTTCTCCAATTTACCTTACTCAGAACTTTTACTCTGCTATCTTTCTCAAATGGCCTTAAACCCTCAGCACAACCAGGTCGCACTCCTTGACTCTTCAAGGGATGCTGACTTCTCTGATATCATTTCTTTCTTAGCCCAATCTTCATACTACACAGCCTTGACCGTAAACCCTACCATTACTCCAACCAAATGTCCGAATTTTGGGCAAATGGTCGGATTGAAACCCTAAACGGGGTTCGTGCTATTAGGTCAAGTGTTTGTGGCCAAGAGTTGGTCATCACTGAACAATCATCAGGGAGCATCTTGAGCTCCATGATGAAGGCGCACCGACGGAATTCCCCAAATCTGAGTTAGATAGTTCTTATCTCCAAATGGGATACGGTGGAGATGTAAGCAGGTCACAGTCTACAAATTCAACTTCTCCTACAAGTGGAAGTTCCTGCTGCATGTGGTTCTTCACTGTCTATCTAACAAATCCGGGGGATGGGATCAATTCCCTATGAACTCGGGTGCTTAGTTCATGGGTTGGTACAAGGCCTTCGCTTCAACTACTCAAGGTTTGTGCTGACTAACCTTATGGGAAATCTGCAAAGGGACACATTCTTTATGTATCCCAGATTTCTCCAACATGCGAGCTAGATCAGGGTAAGCTTGTCTGTGCAGCTGCTCTGTCTGCTCCCCAAATGAGGCCGACCATCTTCAAAGTCTTGAAGAGAGTGTCTACCAACTACACTGGAAGGGATACCGCACTACTTCCAGGTATGATTGAGCCAACGGCTCCTGGTGACATCCCTGTTAACCCCACAGGTGATGAACCCACACCAGCAACTACCCTCACCATTCCAAATCTACCTTCTCCTCCCATCACTGTCACCTACCAGAGACGTACCAAACGAACCCTTGTTCAATCTACTCTGATTGAACAAGCCCCTCCTCTTCAAACCAAAAAGGCTAGAGTGGAACAAGGGGCTCCCACTCAGCCAGAGGTCCACCAATCCTTCACTATTGACCTCAATATGGGTCTTGAGTCTCCTCAGTCTCAGACCCATGAGCCCAAAACCCCAGCTGATAGCCCTCAGGGTGAGTCTCTATACTCCCCTGAGCAGCCACCAAGGGACAGCTCAATGCCTTTTGACATTGATCAAAGTCCCGGGTCCTTAGGTCTTCATTCCTTTTCTTTCACTGACCTATTGACCGGAGCTGGTGAAGAGACTATGTCTCTCAAAGGCGATGAAGTTGATCCACTACACCCTATTAAGGATCAACAGAGCCTAGAGAAACCTCTTGTCTCTAGCCCACACCAGCAAAGCCCTACTGAGGTGAGTCCCACTGATGTGGAGGGGACTCATGTAGATTCAGCTGCCACTACTGAAGGAGCCTCAATGGATCCTCAGGACAGTGGTAACGACAGTCAGACTGAATCTACGGCAACCATGCCCTATGATGCCTCTGAAAGAGACATCATTGTGCAAGGGAAACCAGGGTGCCAAGAAACCACATCTGGTGGTGAGGATGAACATACCAGGTATGTTACCTCATCTCCCCGTGATTCTTCAAAAGAAGATGAGGGAAGTATGCAACTCACCATAAGAGACCTACTTTCTAAAGTCTCAAACCTTGAATCAAAGGTTAAGACTTTAGAGGATAGGTCTGCCACTCAGCAACTTGAGATTGAAAGTCTCAAGGCCAAACTAGCTGAGAAACAGATTGAGAGATCTGTTAGGCATGTACCAGTTCAGGTCTCCTTGACCTCTTCCTCTAGCTCATCTACCTCTCAAGATGATGCTACCAAAAAGGGGGAGAATGTTGAGGGACAAAGCCAAAGACAGGATACCATCAGTCAAGCTCTTACTTCTTTGAGCTCAAGACAACAAGCTGCCATCTTCCCTGAGCCTCCTCCAGTTGTCTTTCAAGTGGATCAAAGGATGCTTCAGGATCTAAATAGGATCTTCAACAAGTTCCTTTTAGAGTCCCTGATTGAACAACCCAGTCCAGATATGTCTGTGATTTACTTTGGAGCTCAAGAGCTTCAGAGGTTGAATGCACCTCCTACCACTGTTGAGGAAGTTGGTCAACCTAAGGCCCAAGTGGAACCTGAGATTGATTTCGAAGGGGAAACTAGGACTGATGGCCCAGCAACTGAAACAGTTGGGACAGAAGGTGTGTTTTCACAGACTTCCGAAGCACAATTCGAAGCCTCGGAAGAACCAACACAAACTTCCGAAGCTGAGATTGCTGCTGCGGAAGGACTATTTTCTCTTTCCGATGATCTAATAGTCACAGATGCAATTCTGGAACTTGCATCTGAGGTTAATAGGGAGGACTTTCTCAGCCAACCATTAGCTATAACATCTGCATTGACCTCAGCTCCTACCTCCACCACCCAACCTGGATCTTCTATCCAAGAACCACCAAAGTCTAGCACTTCCGAAGACATAAAAGGCAAGAGGAAGATGACTTCGGAAGAGCTTCAGGAAGAAGAAAGGTTGGAGAAGCTCAGAAGGAAAGGAAGACTGCCAACTGGGAAACTGTTAGCTGCAAGTACAAAGCAGCTGCAGCCAACCAAGAGGCAGTCAACAATAGAAGAAGGGTGGAGGTAATTGATAGACTTGTCAGTCTAGGGGCTGCTTCGGAAGATGTACTCCTGCTACCATTAGAGGAGCTGATAGAGCTTGAAAAGGCAACCTTGCTGCAAAGACAGCAAAAAGAAGAGGCTGCAAGGTTGGCCTTGGAAGAAGAAAGGCTGAGAAAAGAAAGAGAAGCTGATCTGCAGCTCAGGAGAGAAAGGATCACTTTCCTACTCTCCAGAGGATTCTCTCAAGAGGAGTTGTCTCCACACAATAGTGATACGATCTTATGGCTCTTCAACAAAGAGCAAGATCAAATGGAGAAGGAGAGAAAGAGCTGCAAGGGAGAAGCTGGTGGAGAAGAAGAAGAAAGAAGAAGAGGCTGGACTGTCTGCCGCCAAGAAGATAGGTGAGAAAGCTTGGATGAAGAACTATCTTAAAGCTCATGGCTTCTCTGGCAGGCAAGTGGGTCCAATGTCTGAGAAGACTCTCCAACGACATGTCAGTGACATCAAGGCTGACATTCGTGCGGGGAGAAGAAAAGAGATGTATAGAAGGGGACAGGGGATGACCTTCAAAGCCACCTCTCAGCCCAAAATCCAAACCCAACCTCAACCTGAACCTATACCCTTTCCCTTCCCAATCAAAACTGAACCTGAACCCTTCACCCCTGAACCTACACCATCACATCTACCAACTCTTCACCTCAACCACCTAAACTACCCATCATCCAACCTAAAACCTTAGCCAGAACCCAAACTCCTAAACCTACCCAACAACCAATCAAACCATCCCCTCAGCCTTCCAAACATCTCTCTATGGAGGAATTCAAGGCGATCAAAACTAAGCTCATCAACTGCACTACTCTGAGCGACATCTCCTGTGAGGAGGATTCAGTCAACCTGACTTATGTTGATGGATCCTCAAGTTCCCTCACAAGAGATGAGTTTCTTGATCTGCCCAGAGGAACTTTGGACCAAGCTGCAAGACTCCTTGGCCTCAATTCAGATACATTGAATGAGGAAGAAAAGAAGCTGAGGAGAAGGCTGGTGACTCTGCTGGACACAAAGAAAGGAGATAGGGTACCAAGACAACCTCTTGTACCCAGAAAGAAGATAGTCCAGTGGAGGTTCGAAGACTCTTCTCACAACTTTGTTGTTGAGAGAGAGAATGGTGAGATTAACAGGCTGAATGCCTCATCTCTGCTACACTTAAGCAGATTTGATATTGCTGAGTTAGCAGAGAAACCATTCTCCAACCCTTCAAACTCCGATGTAGCTGCCCACATCAGAAATCATCTAGGCAGCCTTCACATGGCCGAGCTCACTGCCAGAAGCAAGGTCGAAGAGGAGTCAAAACTGAGAGAGGAGGAGGAAAGGAAAGGATCAGCAACCAAAGGCAAAGCCTTTCTTCAAATGGTTGAAGGTCCTGAACTTGAGTCCATAGTTAGATGGGAGTATGACTACAACTCCCGTCAACTAACTCTCTTCAGGGGGTCACAACAAAGGGTACATGTCATTCAAAGTGATAGACTGGATCTCCTATCCACGAATGACTTGTACAAGCTTCTCAGCACCACTTCCGGGAAGAACAGAGAAGACAAATATCTTTTGTCCCTGGTGCTGAAAACTTTGAGAAGTAGAAATAAGTGAAGTTTTGGTAGCATCAGCCTAGGGGGAGTGTGTTGGATCTAGAGAGGCTGTTGCAACCAAACCATGTCACTTAGAAGATTTTGAGTACAACATACAAAGGACTTCCGAAGCCAAGTGTGGGACTTCCGAAGGAAGAAGGAGCTCTTCCGAAGTCTAAGTGTAAAATACACTTCCGAAGGAAAACTCCAACTTCCGAAGATAAAGAAGTTACTACTTCCGAAGAATCAAGACTTGAAGACAAAGTTCTGAAGTCAACTTCCGAAGTATAAAGAAGTCCTTAAAGCCTCGGAAGCATAGAAGCATCTTCCGAAGTATAAGTGGCTTCGGAAGAACTTGTTCTTCCGAAGCCAGTTAACCTTCGGAAGACACTTCTATTATTATCCAGTAGACATAAGTATGGTCTGTCTGACAGTCCGCTGCAAATCTCTGAGATACTGCATGGCGTTTTCTCAAAAGCCATGTAGTTGACCATACTTTAATCTACTGTTTACCTTTTATGTTAAGTACAGTTGCCATCTTTAGTTGGTGACAAAAGGTAAGTCATGGACATGTCATGACTACCATATCTTAGATAATACTTTATCTAAGATACCTTAACTATAGCATTGTAGTATATGCTTTAGTCGTAGGTTTCCAGCTGGTATCAAGTATAACCGGCTGTAGGATCTAGTATATATAGTTTCTCATTGTAACTCATGTTCTATGCTTGTAAGTGTCTTGTAATCTTGAGTTGAGAAGTAATATATACAAGTACCTTGAAAATACTCCTGCTTGTTCCTTTGATTACTTATTATATTATTATCAACTCTTGTTAAAGGCATTGCTTCATCTTGTTTGAGTGATATTATAAGTGAGTTTGAGAGAATTACAAGTGTTAAGTGACAAACCCGATCCTGCAATTGGTATCAGAGCTTTTTAGGCTCTTGATTGTGAGATCTTACCATCCTAATCAACCAGTTTTTCACTCCTCCTTATACCTCACTCAAAATGGCCCTCATCAAATCTGAAGTTGAAATGGGAACGATGACCAAAGCTCCCATCATCGACCCTGAAAACTTCAGGTCTTGGAGCAGAAGAATGGAAGGCTTCATCAGATACCAGGATAGCAAGATGTGGCAGTCCATCGTTAATGGCCCGTACAAGCCAAAAGTTGCTGGTGGAAACGGTGCCATGATCGAGAAGGCTGTTGAAGACTACTCCGATGAAGACAGGAAGAAGCTTGACATAGACAGCAATGCTATGACTGTTCTCATGACTGCAATCCCAAACTCCATCATGGTGGGGTTTGAGCATTGTAAGTCAGCCAAAGAACTCTTTGATGCACTTGCTCAAATGTACTCGAGCTCTAATGATTCAAAGAAGGACTCACTGAAGCAGCAGTTTGAGAACTTCACCTATGTTGCTGGAGAAACTTTTAGCCAGCAATATTTCAGGTATATGGATCTTATCTCCTCTCCTCCAATCTGTGGAATCACTCAAGAACTTAGAGACCTTACCAGAAAGTTCATGAGTGCTCTACCCAATGAGTGGACTTTCTACTGTGTCTCCATTAAGAGAACAGAGAATTTAAACACTCTCACCATGACCGAACTCTATGGGATCCTTGATGGATACCGTTTGGAAATGGAAAGTAAGAAGGGTCACCAAGCAAGCAGACCCTTGAGCCTTCCTGCTAGCAACGCTTTAATGGTTGCTGAAGGCTCAGGTATCTCCCAGTCTCAGCAGTACCTGTCATACACCCAGCAGCCATCTTGTTCATCTGGGCCTTACATCACATTCCCTGAGACTCCAAGGTCTCATCAAGCTCAGCAAAGCTCCTTTCAGGAGGGCTGTGCGTTTGTCTCAGGGAGTGGACACTCCAATGATCATCAATTCTGCTTTGATGATCTTGAGTGCTTCAGTCCAGATGACATAGAGTATGTGGACATTGTCCAGCAAATGGCTCTTCTAACCTACAGAGCGAAGAAGTTCTTTAAGAGAACTGGAAGGCAATTCCCTCAAAACCCAATCACTAGCAAGTTTGGGTTTGACAAGAGCAAGGCTAAGTGTTACAACTGTAACCAGCTTGGCCATTTTGCAAGGGAATGCAAGGCTCCCAAGTCCAACCCGGGAACCTCACAGGCCTCCACACATCCTTCTACACCAAAGCCCAACGGGAAGTCAACTGAAACAGCAGCTATGGCTCAAGAAGTTGACTGGAGCTTTATGGTTCAAGATGTGACTCCTGCAAGCACTCATGGCAGGAACAGATGAAAATAAGGTATATGAACATCTCTGTACCCCTGCTTGTATTGCTAAGGTTAAATTGTACCAGGACTACAATATGGAAATTAAATCCGATATTGAGTCTTTAAATGTGCTAAAATCTGACTTTAAAAGAGCTGAATCTGACTACCAAAAGAAAATTGAGGAGTTAGAGAAAACTGTATCTCTTTTAAAACATGAACACACCAACTACAAGACTCAAATCAAGGATTTAATATCCAAATTGACTGAGGCTCAAGCCCAGCTTGTCACAGCTGAGGCTCAAGCCAGGAAGTATGCTATTTCTGAGCAAAACTTCCAAGCCATACTTGCATCATCCTCTCACTCCACTCCAAACTTTGCTATCAAACAAAACAAAGTGGGTTGGGAACCAATGAAATTGCTCCACCACACTCTTATGAGTCTATAAGACAACCAAGATGTGGTACTGAAGAGCAAGAGGTTCCATCTGTTGACCCACCTTGTAAAGAGTCAAAGAGTGATGCAACTGTGGAGACCATGACCATCACAGGGAAGGAACAGGTAATTGTGCCCTCCCAGGCCAATGATGATCAAACCCTGACCACCAAAGCCAGAAGAAGCAGGGCTAAAGCAGCCAGAAAAACTGCCAAGAAGGTGGCTGAATCCAAGCTGAAGATAGACCCAAAGCAAAAGGGTGTATTCATATCAGCAGGATTCCAGGTGGTTGGACCTTCTGATTCAGGAAAGGAGTATAGTACCAGTACTCCTATCCTACCAAAGGATCAGAAGTTAAAGGGAAAGGTTGCTGATGAGGAGAAAAAGAACAAGAAACAGCAACCCTAATTCCCAGAAAATTAACATTGCATGCATAATGTGTGGTCTGCAAAACCACATGGCTAAAGATTGTTACTACAATCCTGCTAGCACACATTATGCAAATAATGTTAAAAGAGAAGGAGTCAGGGAAGGTTTCACATTTGGACCATATCAAATGGTTCAAGTGATGAAAAAGGGAAAGCTTGTTTCCGAAGCAAGGCTTCTCTCGGAAGAAAACTCTTCTTCCGAGAGGAAAAAGGCTTCGGAAGTGAAAGCTGCAAAGACTCACAAAAGAGTCCCCTTGAAACCATCCCAGAAGAAGACTGCTTCGGAAGAAAAGGTGGTGAAGGTCTCTTCCGAAAAGAAAGAAGCTTCGGAAGAATGCCAAGCTACAAAAGCTTCATCAAGCTCATCTTCTATGATCAACCAAGGGATGGAATGGAAGATCAAGGAAGATGCTGTAGCCCAAACCTCTTCTTCAAAGACATCTATTGAACCCCCATGCATAAATTTTGGTTCAATCATGTCACTCTCATTGGAAGAACCCAAGACCAATAAGGCTTGGGTTTCCAATCAAAACTAATTATCTCACCTTATGTGCAGGGACATCCATATGACAAGAATAACAACATTTGGATTGTAGATAGTGGATGCTCCAGGCACATGACAGGGAACAGATCTCTCCTTCAACAATTTCAACATTATGATGGAGGTCCTGTCCAGTTTGGAGGTGAGGCCGGAGGATATATTTCTGGCAGAGGAAGTATATCCAATGGAAAATTAAAAGTTGACAAAGTTAATTTTGTCAAACAGCTTGAACACAACCTGTTAAGTGTTTCTCAGTTTTGTGATCAAAAGCATCAAATGCTTTTCACAGAACAAAATGAGTGCATCATCCTCAAACCTGGGATGACAATTCCTCAGGAATTGGTGCTTCTTAGATCCCCAGGAGAGGGGATATGTACAAGCTTGATATGAACAATGCTTCCCCAATGGGAGAAGAGAAGTATCATGCTTTCTTTCCAAAGCTGATAGTGATGAGTCAACACTATGGCATAAACGAATGTGTCATGTCAATTTTAAGACAATGAATAAATTGGCTAAAAATAACTTGGTACATGGTTTGCCTAAAAAGAATTTTTCTGCAAAGATAACTGTGTTGCTTGCCTGAAAGGGAAACAACACAGGTCTTCTCATAAATCCAAAGTTGTTAACTCTATCACTACTCCATTACACTTATTGCACATGGATCTATTTGGTCCCACAAGTATAATGAGCATTGGAAGGAAATCATATTGCCTTGTGGTAGTTGATGATTTTACTAGATTTACATGGGTATTCTTTTTAAGAACTAAAGATGAAACTGCTGAAACTTTAAAATCTTTTATTCTTAAAATAGAAAATCAAGTTGATCACAAGGTTAAAATAATTAGAAGTGATCAAGGGACTGAGTTTAAGAACTTTGTTCTTGACTCATTTTGTAACTCAAAAGGGATTGCCAGACAATACAGTGCTCCTAGAACTCCTCAACAAAATGGTGTTGCTGAGAGGAGAAATAGGACACTTATTGAGGCTGCTCGGACTATGTTAGCTGATTCAAAGCTGCCTCTAACATTCTGGGCAGAGGCAGTCAGCACTGCATGCTATGTGCAGAACAGAGTTCTTGTAGTAAAGCCACATGGAAAGACCCCTTATGAGTTATGGAACAAGAGGCCACCGTTCATTGGCTTTCTAAGGTCCTTTGGCAGCAGGTGTACCATACTTAACACAAAAGACAATTTGGCAAAATTTGCTGAAAAGTCAGATGATGCTATCTTTGTTGGATATTCCTCCTATTCTAAAGCTTACAGGGTTTATAATATTAAAAACCAACAATTTGAGGAATCCTCCAACATTGTAGTTAATGAGCACACTCCTTGTGTTAGGGGGAATGGCCCTGATCATATTTTGATTTAGAATTGTTTCCAAACTATTCTAAACCATCTTGTGAGAATGTTTCAGCTGGAACAGGTGCTCAAAGCAATTCTGATGAAGATCAACTGTTTGAGCTTCCCAGACCTGCTCCAAGTTCTCCAAGAGCAACAACAAATCAAGTTCCCACTATTGAAAGATCTGACAGCATAACCATTTCAAGAAATAGTGGAACTTCAACAAGGGATTCACCTGATGATCTTCAAGTCTCCTCAGGTGATCCTGCACAACACCAAGCTGATGGAAGCAGCATTTTGAAGGAACAGGCAACTGTTAATGATGCTTCACAGCAAAGAAATGATGATGTTTCTCTTTCATTCAATCAGTCCTCATTGAATGAGATTGAAACAACAGCTGGACCAAGTATTCAAGCTCCAGAGCAAAATATGTCCAACTTGGACCTATCTTTGCAACTGGAGGTGATTCCAAGACTCAGAATTCACAATACTCATCCAGCTGAAAACATCATAGGGGAAGTCTCTGAGGGTGTGAGAACAAGGGGACAAACTCACAATGGGAATGTCTGCTTGTACTCATGCTTCTTATCCCAAATGGAACCCAAGAAGGTGGAAGATGCCTTGAAGGATAGTAGCTGGGTTGAATCAATGCAAGAGGAGCTGCTTCAATTCAAAAGACAAAAGGTTTGGAACCTATGTCCGCTACCATCTGGTCAAGTACCTATAGGCACCAAGTGGGTTTTCAGAAACAAAAGAGATGACAGAGGCTTGATTATCAAGAACAAGGCAAGACTGGTGGTTCAAGGATACACTCAAGAGGAAGGAATTGATTATACTGATGTCTTTGCACCTGTTGCAAGACTTGAGGCAGTTAGGATCTTCCTTGCTTATGCTGCATCCAAGAATTTCACTGTCTACCAGCTTGATGTCAAGTGTGCCTTTCTATATGGGGATATAGATAGGGAAGTCTATGTATGCCAGCCTCCAGGATTTGAAGACCCACAGCACCCAAACTATGTGTGCAAGTTGGATAAAGCTCTATATGGGCTGCACCAGGCACCTAGGCTGTGGTATGAGACATTGTCTCAATTTCTTCTGAAGAATGGTTATACTAGAGGAACCATTGACAAGACTCTCTTCATCAGAAAGTCTGGGAAAGACATTTTGCTAGTTCAAGTCTATGTCGATGACATCATATTTGGTTCCTCAAATGACCAAATGTGCAAAGACTTTGAGAGCATTATGAAAAAGAAGTTCGAAATGAGTTCTATGGGAAAAATGGACTTTTTCCTTGGAATTCAGGTAAAGCAACTGAAGGAAGGGTTTTCATCAATCAATCTAAGTATGTCAATGATATCTTAGAGAGATTTGATATGAAGGATTGTAAAGCAGCAAAGACACCCATACCCAGAAACCATGATTTATGCCCTGATTCTGAGGGGGAGGATACTGATCAACATCAGTATAGAGCAATCATTGGTTCTCTGATGTATCTCACAGCAAGTAGACCTGATATCATGTTTGCAACCTGCATTTGTGCAAGATATCAGGCTGCTCCAAAGGTGTCTCACCTAATTGCTGTCAAGAGAATCCTCAGATACCTCAAAGGAGCACCTAAGTTAGGTCTCTGGTATCCAAGAAATAGTGATTTTAATCTCTATGGTTACTCTGATAGTGATTATGGTGGCTGCAACATCAACAAGAAATCAACATCAGGTGGATGTCAATTTCTTGGTGGAAGGATCATCTCATGGCAATGCAAAAAGCAATCCTGTGTCTCTACATCAACTGCTGAAGCTGAATACATTGCTGCTGCAAGTTGCTGTGCTCAGCTGCTGTGGATTCAAAACCAGATGATTGACTATGGATTCAACTTCATGAGCACTCCTATCCACATTGACAACAACAGTGCTATATCCATCACTGAAAATCCAGTGAAGCACTCAAAGACAAAGCACATTGATATCAGGTATCATTTCATTAGAGATATTCATGAGAAAAATCTTATAAAACTAATCAAAGTTGATTCAAATGAACAATATGCTGATTTGTTCACCAAAGCATTTGATGAACAAAGATTTAAATATCTCATTACAGCTATTGGGATGATAAACATTGACTAGTTAATCTCAATTGAAAACCTTTTCAATATGTAAAGTCTTATGTCAATACAATCTAAGCCCTGTTACAAAAGATCCTTTCTTATTTAACTAAGTATAAGTTCTTCCGAAGAGAAACTTGCCTTCGGAAGATATCTAGCATAACTTCCGAAGCAAATTTCTCATAGGATAATTTTCTTCTCGGAAGTGTACTAAGTCTCGGAAGAAGCGATTGAGTTTATCTCAGATCTACTTCCGAAGCACTTAATACTTTCCACCTGAAAGCAACATGTATTTCGGAAGTAAGTTATTTACCTTCGGAAGTACATTTGCCTTCGGAAGAACTTTACCTTCGGAAATACCTTATACTCGGAAGAAAGATTTTACTGTGTAACGTCATCCCCCTCTGAATTTGTAAAAATCTTATCGCCTTGTCACATCATCCTCTGAACCCTCACATCATCTTATCCAAACCACCTTTTAAACCGCCATTTCACCCATTTAAATACTTCCGGTTAATCACTTACACTCTTTTTACCAAATTCACTGCCCTAAAAGCTTTCTTCTCTCAAATTTACCTCTCTCAGAACTTTTCCTCTGCTATCTTTCTCAAATGGCTCTAAACCCTCAGCACAACCAGGTCGCACTCCTTGACTCTTCAAGGGATGCTGACTTCTCTGATATTATCTTTCTTAGCCCAATCTTCATACTACACAGCATTGACCGTAAACCCTACCATCTACTCCAACCAAATGTCCGAATTTGGGCAAATGGTCGGATTGAAACCCTAAACGGGGTTCGTGCTATCAGGTCAAGTGTTTGTGGCCAAGAGTTGGTCATCACTGAACAAATCATCAGGGAGCATCTTGAGCTCCATGATGAAGGCGCACCGACGGAATTCCCCAAATCTGAGTTAGATAACTCTTATCTCCAAATGGGATACGGTGGAGATGTAAGCAGGTCTACAGTCTACAAATTCAACTTCTCCTACAAGTGGAAGTTCCTGCTACATGTGGTTCTTCACTGTCTATCTAACAAATCCGGGGGATGGGATCAAATCCCTATGAACTCGGGTGCTTAGTTCATGGGTTGGTACAAGGCCTGCGCTTCAACTACTCAAGGTTTGTGCTGACTAACCTTATGGGAAATCTGCAAAGGGACACATTCTTTATGTATCCCAGATTTCTCCAGCACATAATCAACTGCGAGCTAGATCAGGGTAAGCTTGTCTGTGCAGCTGCTCTGTCTGCTCCCCAAATGAGGCCGACCATCTTCAAAGTCTTGAAGAGAGTGTCTACCAACTACACTGGAAGGGATACCGCACTACTTCCAGGTATGATTGAGCCAATGGCTCCTGGTGACATCCCTGTTAACCCCACAGGTGATGAACCCACACCAGCAACTACCCTCACCATTCCAAATCTACCTTCTCCTCCAATCACTGTCACCTACCAGAGACGTACCAAACGAACCCTTGTTCAATCTACTCTGATTGAACAAGCCCCTCCTCTTCAAACCAAAAAGGCTAGAGTGGAACAAGGGGCTCCCACTCAGCCAGAGGTCCACCAATCCTTCACTATTGACCTCAATATGGGTCTTGAGTCTCCTCAGTCTCAGACCCATGAGCCCAAAACCCCAGCTGATAGCCCTCAGGGTGAGTCTCTATACTCCCCTGAGCAGCCACCAAGGGACAGCTCAATGCCTTTTGACATTGATCAAAGTCCCGGGTCCTTAGGTCTTCATTCCTTTTCTTTTACTGACCTATTGACCGGAGCTGGTGAAGAGACTATGTCTCTCAAAGGCGATGAAGTTGATCCACTACACCCTATTAAGGATCAACAGAGCCTAGAGAAACCTCTTGTCTCTAGCCCACACCAGCAAAGCCCTACTGAGGTGAGTCCCACTGATGTGGAGGGGACTCATGTAGATTCAGCTGCCACTACTGAAGGAGCCTCAATGGATCCTCAGGACAGTGGTAACGATAGTCAGACTGAATCTACGGCAACCATGCCCTATGATGCCTCTGAAAGAGACATCATTGTGCAAGGGAAACCAGGGTGCCAAGAAACCACATCTGGTGGTGAGGATGAACATACTAGGTATGTTACCTCATCTCCCCGTGATTCTTCAAAAGAGAGAAGATGAAGAATGCAACTCATCATAAGAGACCTACTTTCTAAAGTCTCAAACCTTGAATCAAAGGTTAAGACTTTAGAGGATAGGTCTGCCACTCAGCAACTTGAGATTGAAAGTCTCAAGGTCAAACTAGCTGAGAAACAGATTGAGAGATCTGTTAGGCATGTACCAGTTCAAGTCTCCTTGACCTCTTCCTCTAGCTCATCTACCTCTCAAGATGATGCTACCAAAAAGGGGGAGAATGTTGAGGAACAAAGCCAAAGACAGGATACCATCAGTCAAGCTCTTACTTCTTTGAGCTCAAGACAACAAGCTGCCATCTTCCCTGAGCCTCCTCCAGTTGTTTTTCAAGTGGATCAAAGGATGCTTCAGGATCTAAATAGGATCTTCAACAAGTTCTTTTAGAGTCCCTAATTGAACAACCCAGTCCGGATATGTCTGTGATTTACTTTGGAGCTCAAGAGCTTCAGAGGTTGAATGCACCTCCTACCACGTTGAGGAAGTTGGTCAACCTAAGGCCCAAGTGGAACCTGAGATTGATTTCGAAGGGGAAACTAGGACTGATGGCCCAGCAACTGAAACAGTTGGGACAGAAGGGTGTGTTTCACAGGCTTCCGAAGCACAATTCGAAGCCTCGGAAGAACCAACACAAACTTCCGAAGCTGAGATTGCTGCTGCGGAAGGACTATTTTCTCTTTCCGATGATCTAATAGTCACAGATGCAATTCTGGAACTTGCATCTGAGGTTAATAGGGAGGACTTTCTCAGCCAACCACTAGCTATTACATCTGCATTGACCTCAGCTCCTACCTCCACCACCCAACCTGAATCTTCTACCCAAGAACCACCAAAGTCTAGCACTTCCGAAGACATAAAGGCAAAGGAAGATGACTTCGGAAGAGCTTCAGGAAGAAGAAAGGTTGGAGAAGCTTAAAAGGAAAGGAAGACTGCCAACTGGGAAACTGTTAGCTGCAAGTACAAAAGCAGCTGCAGCCAACCAAGAGGCAATCAACAATAGAAGAAGGGTGGAGGTAATTGATAGACTTGTCAGTCTAGGGGCTGCTTCGGAAGATGTACTCCTGCTACCATTAGAGGAGCTGATAGAGCTTGAAAAGGCAACCTTGCTGCAAAGACAGCAAAAAGAAGAAGCTGCAAGGTTGGCCTTGGAAGAAGAAAGGCTGAGAAAAGAAAGAGAAGCTGATCTGCAGCTCAGGAGAGAAAGGATCACTTTCCTACTCTCCAGAGGATTCTCTCAAGAGGAGTTGTCTCCACACAATAGTGACACGATCTTATGGCTCTTCAACAAAGAGCAAGATCAAATGGAGAAGAGAGAAAGAGAGCTGCAAGGGAGAAGCTGGTGGAGAAGAAGAAGAGAGAAGAAGAGGCTGGACTGTCTGCCGCCAAGAAGATAGGTGAGAAAGCTTGGATGAAGAACTATCTTAAAGCTCATGGCTTCTCTGGCAGGCAAGTGGGTCCAATGTCTGAAAAGACTCTCCAACGACATGTCAGTGACATCAAGGCTGACATTCGTGCGGGGAGAAGAAAGGAGATGTATAGAAGGGGACAGGGGATGACCTTCAAAGCCACCTCTCAGCCCAAAATCCAAACCCAACCTCAACCTGAACCAATACCCTTTCCCTTCCCAATCAAAACTGAACCTGAACCTTCACCCCTGAACCTACACCATCACAACTACCAACTCCCTCACCTCAACCACCTAAACTACCCATCATCCAACCTAAAACCTTACCCAGAACCCAAACTCCTAAACCTACCCAACAACCAATCAAACCATCCCCTCAGCCTTCCAAACATCTCTCTATGGAGGAATTCAAGGCGATCAAAACTAAGCTCATCAACTGCACTACTCTGAGCGACATCTCCTGTGAGGAGGATTCAGTCAACCTGACTTATGTTGATGGATCCTCAAGTTCCCTCACAAGAGATGAGTTTCTTGATCTGCCCAGAGGAACTTTGGACCAAGCCGCAAGACTCTTTGGCCTCAATTCAGATAACATTGAATGAGGAAGAAAAGAAGCTGAGGAGAAGGCTGGTGACTCTGCTGGACACAAAGAAAGGAGATAGGGTACCAAGACAATCTTGTACCCAGAAAGAAGATAGTCCAGTGGAGGTTCGAAGACTCTTCTCACAACTTTGTTGTTGAGAGAGAGAATGGTGAGATTAACAGGCTGAATGCCTCATCTCTGCTACACTTAAGCAGATTTGATATTGCTGAGTTAGCAGAGAAACCATTCTCCAACCCTCAAACTCCGATGTAGCTGCCCACATCAGAAATCATCTAGGCAGCCTTCACATGGCCGAGCTCACTGCAGAAGCAAGGTCGAAGAGGAGTCAAAACTGAGAGAGGAGGAGGAAAGGAAAGGATCAGCAACCAAAGGCAAAGCCTTTCTTCAAATGGTTGAAGGTCCTGAACTTGAGTCCATAGTTAGATGGGAGTATGACTAAACTCCCGTCAACTAACTCTCTTCAGGGGGTCACAACAAAGGGTACATGTCATTCAAAGTGATAGACTGGATCCTATCCCACGAATGACTTGTACAAGCTTCTCAGTCCACTTCCGGGAAGAACAGAGAGACAGACAAATATCTGTTGTCCCTGGTGCTGAAAACTTTGAGAAGTAGAAATAAGTGAAGTTTTGGTAGCATCAGCCTAGGGGGAGTTTGTTGGATCTAGAGAGGCTGTTGCAACCAAAACCATATCACTTAGAAGATTTTGAGTACTGCATACAAAGGACTTCCGAAGCCAAGTGTGGGACTTCCGAAGGAAGAAGGAGCTCTTCCGAAGTCTAAGTGTAAAATACACTTCCGAAGGAAAACTCCAACTTCCGAAGATAAAGAAGTTACTTCCGAAGAATCAAGACTTGAAGACAAAGTTCTGAAGTCAACTTCCGAAGTATAAAGAAGTCCTTAAAGCCTCGGAAGCATAGAAGCATCTTCCGAAGTATAAGTGGCTTCGGAAGAACTTGTTCTTCGAAGCCAGTTAACCTTCGGAAGACACTTCTATTATCCAGTAGACATAAGTATGGTCTGTCTGACAGTCCGCTGCAAATCTCTGAGATACTGCATGGCGTTTTCTCAAAAGCCATGTAGTTGACCATACTTTAATCTACTGTTTACCTTTTATGTTAAGTACAGTTGCCATCTTTAGTTGGTGACAAAAGGTAAGTCATGGACATGTCATGACTACCATATCTTAGATAATACTTTATCTAAGATACCTTAACTTTAGCATTGTAGTATATGCTTTAGTCATAGGTTTCCAACTGGTATCAAGTATAATCGGCTGTAGGATCTAGTATATATAGTTTCTCATTGTAACTCATGTTTATGCTTGTAAGTGTCTTGTAATCTTGAGTTGAGAAGTAATATACAAGTACCTTGAAAATACTCCTGCTTATTCCTTTGATTACTTATTATATTATTATCAACTCTTGTTAAAGGCATTGCTTCATCTTGTTTGAGTGATATTATAAGTGAGTTTGAGAGAATTACAAGTGTTAAGTGACAAAACCCGATCCTGCAATTAATCTACATGAAATGCTCGTGTAACATCCAAAATCCATAGTCAAATCAAACACTAACCTGTTGACCAGAAGATGGAGGTATATTAAAGGACCACTATAGTTGGATGACAGATCTGAACAAGGTCTACACAGATTTGAGTTTAACTACTACTATTCTACTATCAGATCCAACAAAAAAATATCAGTGATCAGATCTAAATGTTATTATGTTGAAAACTCATCAGCATCTCTAAAAATGATAGTAGTGGCGGTAGCTATGACAGTGTCGTGGCAGTTGAAGACTGGTAATGGTCGAGACGAAAAAGACGTGGTGGTGGTCGGAGTCATAACCAATAATAGTGGTGATGGGGGTCGTGCGTTGCTAGCATGCAACGAAATGGATTTAGTAGGGTGAAGGTGTGAAAAGGGGTGACGGTGGTGGTGATAGTAGGTGTGATGAAAGATGATGACTCTATGAGAAATCGATAGTGGTGGATCGATGGATCTGGAGCTTTGGCATCCATGTGTGTTAAATTGTGTTTAAGAGAGCGATTTGATTTATGTAAAGAAAATGTGTAATTGATAAGAAAAAGATTTTGATTTGGTAAAAGTGAAATATTCATCAGAAAAAGTACAAAGGTGAAAATGACTAAAGTAACCTTCATCTCATCTTAGCCTTTCAAATGGAATATTCCATACTTGATAAAATCAATGGTGAGTGGTAGGGTTAATAGGTTCTCACAATTACTTAGGGTTTCACTAGAACCCATTCCTATATATATATATATATATAGTAGATATATATATATATAGATATATATATAGATATATATATAGATATATATATATATAATATATATATATATAATTATATATATACATATATATATATATATATATATATATGGGTTATTAAAGTCATCAAAGTGTTAGCACATTGCTTAGTGTAAACTTTTAACCCTTAGTTTTATGCTAAGTGCAGAATTGAATATGGTCACTCAACACAAGTGTTATCTCTCAAACTCACAAGGTCACACTTGGATTGATGAAGCAGAGTTCACTAAGAGTTGATAAATATAATAAATAAACAAACACAAGAAATAGTTTTTCAAGATACTTGTATATATTTCTTCTCAACTCAAAGTTTACAAGACACTTACAAGCATTCTAACTGAGTTTACAATGAGAACATATATATACTACTACTACAGCCGGTTTATACAAAGATCACAAGTTGGAACCTACGACTAAACAAGTACTACATTGCTAGAAGTAAGATTATCTAAGATAAAATACTATCCTAGATTAGGTAGTCACGGCATGTTCATTACTTACCTTTTGTCACCAACTAAAGTTGGTAACTGTACTAACTGATAAATGATGAACAGTGGAATAAAGTATGGTCAACCACATGGGCGTGGGAAATACCATGGTATATAAGAGGTTGTAGCGGATTGTTAGAATGACCATACTTATGTCCACTAGTTCATAGTAGATTCTTCCGAAGGTTAACTAGCTTCAGAAGAACAAGTTCTTTCAAAGCCACTTATACTTCGGAAGAGTCTACTTCTTCCGAGACTTGTGCTGATCTTCAAGACTGTGTACTTAGGAAGTCATTTTCTTGAATTCTTCTAAGTGTTGATCTTTGGAAGAGGGATGACTTTGTCTTCGGAAGACAGGATTCCTCTTTGAAAGTTCTTTTAACTTTAATCTTCGGAAGTGTAGTTTTTGCCTTCAAAAGTCTTTCACAGTTGCACCAAAATTGTTTTAAGTGTTTGGTTTGGTTGCACCAACCTTACTTGATCCAACGATAAGTTAATTATCATGAGTTATCCTTATTAACAAAATTATCATTATTCCAAATGGTATAGTTGATCATAGTTCTTCATAAGGTATATCATTTCTTTGAATAGAATGAAATCATCTTGCAACTTGTCTATACACAAATTTATTCATCTGTTAGATGTATTTTGAATGTTTCAAGGTAATTAGTCTTCGCAAAGCATCATAACTAACAACTACCAGTGTAGCATGATTTAGACTACAATACTTTAGCATATAAACAAAAGATACATCATTTTAATATTTTATAGCTTTATAGGATATTATGGTATTCACTCTTTCGTTTAGACAAATCGTGTGACTTTATTACCATCCTAAAACTTTTGTATTTAGAAAAGGCACATATGCATGTTACACAAACATACATAAGTTCATTACTCAATTTAATATCATAAATTTATAACCTTTAATCTCCAAGGCTTCACCACTGTAACTACCCACGAGTAATCTAGGCAATCATATCAAATTAATACAACTTATAGCGGAAAGCAAAATGAGATTTTATTTAAAACTGAAAAAACATTCTGAGTACAATATATGTATTTATTTATAAATCAAAAACACTAGAAACTTCTAGGGCTTGAGGTTCTAATGTCTCCCTGTTGTTTCTAGAGCTATCTCACTGATTACCATGATATGTATACTCAAAATAACATCTATTATATGTTGGTGAGTTCATGTTATACAGTTTAAAATCACAATTGACATGCATACAAACATGGCTTGTGATAGTTTAGGCCAGGGGTAACACATGCCAACCCATAACCTTTCCACACTCACTAGTATGAGCTTGTCAGACCCCCCGATCATCGCATAGGTATGATAGTGTCATGATGCATATTAGCAATCATATCCTCTTTTCACCCAGTTCCGACACATCCCACTAAGCATAAAAAAGATCCTAATATACCCCTAGTAATAACTGCACATTAACAACATTCTTGTGTATTACCAATTTAGATAGTACGAGTATACAATCATAGTTTTATACATAAATATGATAACTTATATGTTTAATATTTTCTCAACATTTGATAACAGTTGCAAGTATGATATGGAATATGTCATATAGTTTAAGTAGTCGGTAATGATATATTAACTAGCCATTATCATTGTTAGATATTGGTTAATGTTGTATTGTTTAACATGAGTGATAAATCCATCATTAACTCAGGCTAGCTAGGCTATCTAATAGCCACCCCTGATAATAACCAAAAATGCCTAAAAAAATAATACTGCTAGTACTAATACTATTACTAATAACAATACTAATATAATAATAATCTACTACACATAAACCTAAGCGAGAAGATACCTTAAAACTATCTACGAAAATGAATGATGTAGAGTCTCCCCACTCATGCTCCTACCCGAGCTTCAAAAATGACTATTAAGAACACTCAAAGGGGTATCCAGTACTCAAGATTCTCTTTATAATATGACGTTCTCAAGACAACTTTTTTTTAAAGGAAAACCTCCATGCTTCTATTATAAATAAGGTAAGCAGCTTAAACGTTCATTCCGATGTGAGCAACTTCTTAGTTGTTTGCTTACTTATATAGTTAATTTAATCACTTACTCGTTTTTCTCTTAATTTTTTAAAATAGTGATTATTAAACTTCAAATACATTGTGGGGACGAGCTTAATTTCTCTACGAGTCGACCTAAGTTTCATTAAAAAATAGTAAGGTGGAATATAATACATATTTTTATAAACGGTCTCCTAAAATAAAAATTACTCGTCAACATATCTTATATTTCAAATAGTTATATTACTCGTTATTTACTCCGAATCACATAAGCAAAGACATTCATCACCAACGGGATGAATAATAGTAGTGTACATGGACACTCAACAATATGACATTCACACAATTTGTCTTGAGTGATTTACATTCCCGTTGTTTTCAAGTGATGTATATTAGTATACTTTATCAAATGAAGGTTAAATACTTCATCATTGAAGGTATGTAGTACGCGTCTATATATCCTTCATTTTCAATAATAATCACAAGGTTCATTATAGTTGATTACAATAACATACATTTCTTTCATATGTTTGAATCCACATATGTTAATTCTCCATGAAACATAATCTCACAGTATTCATTATCAACAATGACATATGTTGCCTTCAAATGTTATAATCATGCCTGTGAATTCCATAATGACTTTTAAAAAAGTCTATTGACTTATCTCGAACGTATGTATACAATCCCAATACACTCATCACATTCTAATAAGATGTTATCAATACATGATGTCTCATCTTAATGTTAGTCAAAATAACCACTCTTAAGTTGCTATTGTGTCATTCTCCTTTTGCATTATATGTTATAATTATATTCGCGTTATAACTCGATGAATGTGTTACCCATAATTATTTTTTCCACAAAATATTCATTGCCTGTATTCAACATTTATTATTGTATTATTTGTATAATTTTATAAGTTCATTATTTATAATACTCTATAAAAAAAATATTAAGTCGAAAACAAATAAAATATTTTAAAGTTATTTATAACGGAAGACATCAAATCATAAGATATGTCAATCATGTCTCTATCTAGACTTATCTAAGTGACTTAACCGATTTAAATTTTACTATGCTTCGAAAACCATTGAATGAGAAAAGTTTTCTACGATTTTATCCTAAACTCATTTCCATTGAGCTCGAATATCTGTGTCTAGTCGATCTATTTACTAGCAGATTTTATACGCTTTGAAATAGGAACATGTAGATAATTTATCAAAAAGTAGACTATTTCTTGTAGATAACCCTAGTATTTAACCCCGTGGTTTTCAATAACGCGGGGGGCTTGAAAAAATACGACTTCGACAATTGTTGATTAATTAAAATAAGTACATTGCGGTGGAAATTTGGATTTTGTAAAGTATCATATTTTAAAATTCGTAAAGTAAAGAGAAAACAAAGAAAACTGTAAAAAAAATAAATCTTGAAAAAGATTTGATGACTTGTATGTTAATATTTTGATAACTTCTACATTACCATACACAATTTTTTTGTGAATGAAAATTAGGCCGAAAAATAGATAAAAATAAGCACGATACAATACTATATTTGGAATTTTTATAGGACGTCACATATTAAAAATTTTACCAACAACAACAACTAAAAAATTTATAAAGTAAAACAAAGTGAAAATACACATCTAAAATCAGGGTGATGGTAATACTATTCAGCACCCATCATTTTTTAAAAAGGTATATAATACGATTTGCAATTAAGTTTGTTTCTGACTCCGAACATGTTAAGCTACTACGTTGTAATCAACTTTACAATATATAAATGATACTATTAACAAAATCAACTAACAAAAGAATTAACGTATAAATTGCTGAGTTGAGTTACCAAAAGTTTTTTTTTGAGATGATCATTAACAAAACAATGCCGTAAACATTTGAAACTTATATTCGTTATCATCTCTCGGTCCTAAATATTTTGTTTAAAGAGTAGTTAAACAAAATGACACATTATAGACTGAATTGTTCGATTGTCATTTTTCATCTTAGAATAAATATTATATTATTGATAAAAGATAATATAAAAAAACATCGATACATGTAGCATTTAATCCGATCAAACGGCTTTAGATTGTAATACTTTCTAAAGACAATTCTTTCAAACATAATAAAATATAATTATCAAAATCTTTGGCTTAAATAAAAGACGAATAATTATCACAAAACCTAAAAAATTGTATTATCAAACGAATAAATGCACGTCACTTTTACTTGAATAACTCTAAAACTTGTTTGTAAAAAAGGATAAATGCGAGTCACTTTTACTTGAATAATTGTAGATTAATTCCTTAAAAGAGAAATATTTCTAAGTAATTCAATAACATATTTATGTAAATTGAGAAACAGAGATAACAGAACAAATAGTTTGTAACAATATAAGTTTCATCCATGGATTTATGAATGAAACATGTAAAAAGTAACCGGATATGTTTTTAGTTTATTAAGTTACTGATGTTTGCTTAAGAAACCAAGCTGGATCTAGTCTATCATTAGAGATTTGTTTATTTCTTTATTTATTAATTTTGATGGATCGAAACAATTATTGAATGGGTTATCAACTTCGTGTATAATTAAATGGAAAACGACATTTTAATTGGTTTTATTGGTTTTGTTTCCTATTTTTTATGAAGAGAATGAATCTTTATTGACGGATTAAAAGGAAGTGGTTCAGATTTATGTGAGAATAATTTGAAAGAACCAAAAGCAAAGAATAGTGTTTTGGCTAGAAACAACATAATAGTGGCAGTCAATCAATACCAATTGATGCAAATTTGATTCAAATCCAACATAACACCCATACATACATAAAAAATAATGAATCTATTCTTTTTTATTTAAATTGCAACTTCAAATGTGGAATTCAAAGAGATGAGAAATGATGCTTTGAATCATGGAACTTTAATGAAATATGTGATCAACCAATATTAAAAAAAAAATGATCCAGAAAAGATGGTTAGGTCCTTTTATTATTTTCTCGAATCAAAGATCAATGAATCGGGATCCTGACGCATATAGATACACATGATCAATTGGGAACGCGCACAATAGTTCCAGAAACATTTGAAAATCTTGTTTTTTAGCAAACGAGCTGTTTTCATAGTGTGGATTGATTACGTATCAATTAAAATTCATTGGATAGGTTTGAGATTATAGACAAATTCTTTTTGTCTAAAATCACTTCGTTTAATTCCGTTAAAATTCACTTTTTTTTCTTTGTTAGTTTTGTGAAATACCCAATAATAAACCAAAGACCTACATATATTAATTGAAAGGTTTAGAACAATCTAGAATTTAAAATTTTTATTGTATTTCTTATTAATTGGTTTCTGTTTTATATTTAATTTTTATACGCCACCTATCTTTTGTTGGTGAAGCATTTTATTTGAAGTTTTTTATAATTGTTTTTTGTTTCCTTTTATATACTATATGATATCTAT